>VZRO01007476.1:71934-211573 GCA_013397915.1 Daphoenositta chrysoptera | reverse complement strand
GGAGGAGGAGGAGGAGGAGGAGAGACCCGGCGCCCGCCTCCGTGGGGTTCATTGTCCGGCTTCTCGGAGGAGGAGGAGGAGGAGGAGAAGGAAAGAAGAAAGGAGGCTTCACCCGGCTCGCACGCCGGGCCCTGCAGGGCTGTTGCCGGCCGAGGATTGGAGGCGCTCCGTCCCCTCCCAGATCCGGGGAGGGTCCCGGCCCCCCGGGGCTCCACCGCCCACCTGCCGCCCTCTCCTGCTCCTCCTCCTCCACCTCCTCCTTCTGCTGTATCTCCTCCTTTTCGCCCGGGGGTGGCGGGGAGCGGGGCGCTGACTCCCCTGTCGCCGGTGTGTGCGCGGGGCACCAGCCCGGCTGCGGGACGGGGGGATGCGGGGAGGGATGTTCGCCCCCCCGGTGCCTGGTGCGCGGGGCTGAAGAGTGGGTTATATTATAACGGGGACACCTCCCCGCTGCTGTCCGTGGAGCCCCCGGGGACGGGGTTGTTGTTGCGTGGGGACAGGCAGAGCCGCGTCCGCACGTGGGACACGGCGGGGGCCGGAGGGCGGCCGGGGCGGCGCGGAGGCTGTGGCGGCGAGATAGGGCTATCCATCGGTCCTGCCCGAGGGTGGGCCCAGGGACCGGGACACGAGGGGCGAGGCAGCGCGCAGGGATGCGGACACGAGGGACAGGGCAACGCGCAGGGCTGGGGACACCAGGGGCAGGGCCGCACGAAGGGATGGGGACACGAGTGACAGCATGGACAGTGGGTGTAAGCAGGGGATGAACGCCACGTCGCACCGCTTTCGTCTAAACCAGGGTAATTTCAGAGCATGTTGCCTTCCAGTAGACGGGAATCTGCTTTAGAGGATGGACAAATAGATGCTGTTTATTAGATGTGAGGCATGTTTAGCATTATTTCTTTCCTGGCGGCAGATGCTGGGAAAGCAATTCTGTAGATATATTTGAAACCACGATGAGTGGTGATGACAGGTAATAGTTTGGAGTAACTTGCCCTGTGGGTTTAGTAGTAGTTACAGGCCTGGTAAAATTCTGTGGATGTGTTTATCTGTTTGCAGGTTTCCTATACTGACACTATTTGAGAGATCCCTCTACTGACAAAATGTGCCTTTGCACAGGTCTTATTCCTGTACCCCTCCTTCTGTGCCTCTGCTGAATTAAGGAGCTTTGCAATCACAGATAGCTGGAAAAGGTGGAGACTATTTCTTTTCAAATGGGATCAGTAGATAACCGGGCAATCAAATGTTTGATAGGCCTTCAGCTTTTTAGGTTTTCTCAAGATTGGAAAACATGGGATGAACAATGATTATTTTCTCTTTTTTTCTTATCACTGCTTGCTTCTGCAGCTGACTTCATTTTGGTTGTACTATGGTGGTGTTTACTTCTAAACAAAATGGGTGTAACACTCTGTGCATGCCAGCCGGCGGTTTGAGACCCTTTTTGGTGTAGAGACAGACCTATTGCATGTTTTACTGGTTGTGCATAATTTTATTTAATGAACTTCAACTCACCAGGTGTTTGTTTTAAAACATTATTAACTTTCAACAGGGCATTGGAAATAGTACATGGACCAAAGCTTGAAAACTACTCATGCATTTTTTTCATGTAGTATCGTAAGGTGTAGTATCTGATAACAGAGCCAGAGGACTTCCAGGGGCACCTCGGCATGAGCTGTACTGCCCTGGACCCTGCTTTTGGGAGTTGATATGATCCACATGGGTGCCAAAAGAGCTCGAGTGAGTTGGCACCATCAAGTGCCACAGCATAACATACAGAAGTTGATAATTATGATGTTTTTCTAGCAGTCTCTCTGATTACTCTGGAAAATATTTTATGTCTCTGGTCTCTATAAGTAAATTTTTTTTTTTTAATTTAATTTCTGTGGTGGGNGGTTTTTTTTTTTTTTTTTTTTTTTTTAGGGAAATCTGTTGCAGAAGCAGAACTATTCCTGCTTTCCACAGCCTCTGTACATCCCTGCTCGTGGGTTGGCTGCAGTCCTGCTCAGAAGTTAGCTAAAGCTGGGTCACTTGAATTGAGAGGGTGCCCTCTGGTGACATCTGTATTTGGAGTTTGGGCTGCATGTAAAGGAACACTCCAGCTAGTCTGGAATCAAATATTCCTCCCAGCACAGCTGGGGGTGTGTTCTGCACTGAGGTGCTGGTGTGGCATGGCCCAGATGGGGGAACGAGCTTTTGTGAATTCATGTGGAGGATGTACAGCAGTCACCTGGGGCCTGTGAGCCCCCTTGTGAAATACTCTGCCTTGTAGTTTATTTTGCTGCATTTTGATAAGAAATGCTTAACGCAGTATGGTGGAGAAAACCCCCTTCATGAGGTTATCCTGTTTACTCACCAGTGGATTTTGCTTCTTTGGGGTTTTTTTTCCTGCAGAAATGTGCATAATTCTGCAGGGGTTTTCTGCAGAATTTTGGAGAGGTCTTTTCCACACTTCTATCTTGCCTGGTGACTGTAGATTAAAAATGCCAATGTGTAGATATTTTTTTGATCTTTATGCTGCTCAGCATTAATGAACAAGAATGAAGATACAGGGTTTAACTTCAACTACTTGTGTAAACTTTGATTTTTGAAATTGACTGTGTTTGTACAGAAAAGTAATGCAATCATAGTGTGTTAATGTTCTGCTTGATGTGTTTGAATATCAAAAGGTTTGAATTGATAAGCCACGCCTCCATCTTAATCAGTTTGTTCCACTATTTTTTTTTTCATTGAGATTAGGGGTTAATCTTTTCCTGTATATTTGCTTGAAGCTGAGTCATTTGAGCTCCTCCTTCCATTCAATAACTAAAGCTGAGTTGAAAATATCCTTTAGGGGTGGGGAGTCTCATTGGTCGGGTTTTGTCAAAGTTTTAACCACCAAAGGCATGACATATTTCTCTTCTAAGTGTTGGTTTACAGCTCTTGTTAGAAAACACACTTAGAAATGTATTTTGAAAATAATGAGGAAACATTTCTGTTGAAAACCTTTGCATTTAAATACCTGAAACTGCTGCAGTAGGAATCATCTTTTAATATAAGTGTGTGTCATAGTTATTGAATGAGCAGAAGCTTTGTGGGCTTCATGTTTTGTCTGTTTATGAATTAATCACCTTAAAAGACTGCTGAAGCAAGTGTGTCTTAATGTTGCGGCTGGGCGTTTTAAGTGGATGCTCTGTATGCTCAGTCCCCTGGAACGTGTGGATGTGTGACTGAAACGCTTTTTCCTTTACAAAGATCCATAAAAGCCTTGTAGGATTCTAGGGAAAATGGCATTGGAGTCCTAGTTGTGAGCAAGCTGGTCCCACCTGGATTTCTCCCCAGCAGGAAGGGGCCATCCAAAATCAGAGCGGGAGCAAGGCAATGGGAAGTGTCTAAGGGCTCCCAACGCTGGCTCTATGCAGTCAGGAGGAGCTGTGTGAAGTGGAGAAGGTGGGTGGGACAGGGAGAGGGTGGCCCAAAACCCTAAACAAGGAGGGTGAATTGTGCAGCGTGCTGTGTTGTGAACACTGGAGCTGCTTGCTGTGACTCAGAAGTTCGAATGGCACAAATGACGGCCATTGAACCAGCTTGTGGCCAAGGGAGGCTGTTCCCAGTCTGTGTTTCAGTTTATAGGAGAGTTTGTCTAAAAAAAGGGACCTGTTTGCTAAATCTTACGGTACACCAAATAAAACACTGGGAGATCTTGTAAGTCACCACGAAGTATTTTAAAATACAGTGTTCCTGACCTGCATGTAAGGTGGATCTTTACTCCCTTGGACTCGCTGCTCTGAGGTGTGCCGCTCTAGTACACTCTCAGCTGGTGTTTGTAAAACTCCTGACAGGCTTCCAGGTGGGTTGTAGGCTGTCATATGGCACAAGTGGTGTCTTCCTTGAACCCATGGAGATCCCCTGAGTTTGCTCAAGGAGTCCTTCCTACCCCAGCCTTATTGTCACTGTAACTTTTTACATGTCAGTAACTTCAGCACAGACAAACAACAGCTCGATGCGTAAGGTGTACTTTTCCATAAGGATAGGATTCCCTTTCTCTTCCTCTGTCTCTGTTGTCCTGCAGTCCTGACTACAAGAATGACAGTTTAGGTAAAGCTGGGAAAAGAAGCAGCTGTTTACCCTAGAGGGCCTGGAGGCTTTGCCCTTGTTTTTGTAGGTCTGCACGGTTTGGTGTGTTTTGGCTCTTTCTGTCAGCTGCATTAACAAGTCAAGGTTTCCTGCCCCAGAAGCTCCCTGGCTGTTCTGCAGTGCACACCTCTGCCTGGCACTGAGAGGCTGTAGAGCTCTTTGGTCAGAGTATCAAGAAACGCTCTTATCAGCCCCTCCTGAGCATCATATTTTTGGTTTAAAAACCTGCCTACTTCTGAGTGGTAAAGAGCAGCCTCCTTTGTTAAAGATTAAGGCTGTAACATGGCAGTTGATTTGATGCCAGGCTTGAAAGAACGATGCTGCCCGATGTTCAAGGGGAAGCCTTTCCCTTTTCTCTTTTGCAGGCAGATATTGCTTGCAGTCCTCTATGATAGGACAGATCTTGATTCAAACTCTTAAGAAAAGTTAGTTATTCTGTTTCTATGAGATGTAGGACTTGTGGCCTGTTCTCCATGCCTGTTTCAGAGTTTCATTTGTATTTAGACGTACACATACATCCTGTAGGCAAGGGAAGCTTGTGTTTGCATGTGAATGTGTGCCTGCCCTATTTTCCCTGGTCTGTCTGAGGAGACTGCGAGTCTCTCCCATGTATTTAAAGTGTGACCACAACAGTTAATGTAGCTCAGTGCCTCATCAGTATGTAGTTGAGATTTGAACGTGGATTAGAACAAGCTGGCTGAAGTTCAATCCAGATAAAATATACATGATGATGTGGATGTAATTATCAGCCTCCCTAATTGAAGGGCTGCATTTGCCATTTGGTAGAAGTGTTAGTGCCCTCTGGTGACTCACATTTATTACTTGTTCTTAGCAATCATACTGAAGGAATAAAATCAGTTTTTTAAGTCTGACTGGGAGACTGATACCCCCTCAACTGATTAGACCTGGAAAATTTGACTGGAAGTCATCTTTGCCCTTCCTCCCATGGGTTTTAGATAGTTTTGTAATTCCTAGTGCAAGTGAGGAAATATAACAAGCCTGGGTCAGTTAAGGAGTTGAAACCAGTATGCACAGGTATAAGCAGAGCTGCCAGCAAGGGAATTTGATTGTCAAGCGTGCTATGGTCTCTGCCAAAAAGTGGTTGGCCCAAACTATTAATTCCATGGAGCTCGTGAATCTCTTGACTTACACTGCTTGTCCTGTGTGTCTGTCAGCTGTCCGAGGGCTGACGTGATCAGAGAAGAAATGGGTAACAAGGGTTTGCAGAGGAGAAGCTTGAGATACCCTGGCTCTCATGCTGTAATTCCATTTTAAGGTGATTTGGATGTAAAATGTGGTGCACAAGGTTTTGCTGGCTTTGGAGCTGCCTCGGTGGCACTTAGGCTTTGGGATATGTATGTGTCACCTCTTTTCCTCTTTAATGGAGCTGCGCTATTGGCAGCAATCAGTGAAGTCTGAAGTGACCTAGGTCTGGCTGCCCATGCTCTGACCATTGCTGTAGTAGTGTGGCATTAAAAGCTGTTTGATTTGTGCCTCCCTCATTATTGGATATTATGGAATCTGCTGTCATTGAAATGGGCTCAGATTGATTGTGCTGGGGAAGAAGGATATTAAACTTTTTCAGAAGTTGAAGGTGTATTTCTTAGATAATAGTGGCTAGATAAAACTGGCAGAGATCCTGAAAAAAGTGATCTTAATGCAGTTTGTAAATTTAATTGCTTTTATCACAATATTAATGTGCCCAGGGTTTGGGATAATTGTCTAGACTATAGTATTATATTTTAATTTCAATTTAGAATTAGTAGTATAATGTCACAGAGTGACTGGACTCGGACCAGTAAGTGAATGAACAGGACTAGTACAAAGCACATTTTCTGCTGTGATGATACATCCTTTTCAGATTAATGTGTAGGCAGGCAGAAGCCTCCAGTGAAAAGCTGAAGGTCTCAAATTACTGTTTTTCTTTATAAGTTTCATGTATGAATTTGTCTGAGGAGGTGTGTAAGCACAGATGGGCTTGTGAGTTCTGTGTAAAACTCAAATTTATAAACTTTGTAAATGGTTGCTTCTAGTCCTCTTGTTTTATTGACGGGTTGTTTGTTCAATCTTCTAATTGCTCTGAATTTCTGTTGCTTGCTTGATAACTTTGGGATCCTCCACAGTTGTAACTAATTTAAGTTGGTTTGTAATTGAATTAGGTTGTGACCCCATGTGCAGTGAGGCAGTTTATTTATTGACTGCTCCCTTCTCACACTGTATTGGCAGAAATAGAGAGATAATGTAGTAGAGAGAACTGCATCGGGGAATTTAGCTAAGAAATTTACCATCAGGGAATTTAGCTAAGAAAAACCCAGCTAAGAAATTAAGCTTTTTTTCCCCCCCACCCTCCTTGCCCTGTTTTTCAGTTTGACAGTTCCCCCAAAGTGTTCACTTCAGCCATACAAAATCTTGGGCTAATGTCATGGAAAGGAAAGGAACAGGAAAAAGCATTAGTGGTGGAGATAACTGGCAAGTGCAAAATGAAGTTCCCATAAACCAGCTGAAATTAAAAGTGGATCAGATGACATTTGTTTATAGCTGGGCTTGTGGAGTGTTGATTTCTGGTTATCTTGAGTCCCTAGATGGGTGTGCAAGTCTGGGAGCTTGGGATTAACTTTGTTTCAAATTTTATGCAGAAAATTTTGAGGCACTTTAGGATCCTTGTGGCACTTCTGGAAATTCCATTTGCATAGAGCTAAACTCTACCATTGCTTCATCTTTTACAGTAGGCTGCTGAAGTGAGTTGAGAGTGATGATGTTGTTACTGGAAACTTGGTAATACAGCTGATCATGTCCAGAAGTCTGTAAAGTATTTTGGGGATGCCAAAAACATCTGCAATTAGCAGATGCAAGGTGTTAGAATGCTGCTAGCATTGCACAGTTTCCTACGTGTTCATTGTGGATTTCAAAATGCACATAAATTCTGAGTGCCAGATCAGTAGAAGATAGAAAGGTCCAAAGATTCAAGCTACTCACTCTCCAATTACTGCATCACTGTTTTGTGCTGTCGCTAATTAGTAACTGTAATATTATGAAGTGTAATGATAAAGCACGTGGTTACGTGCATGACTCATAATTGTTGTATTTCCTCTCCCACGGTCATGCAATTAACTTTCCCTGTGTGGTTGAAGGGCACCTGAGCACTGCTGCTGTTGCTGGCTGGTTCAGACCACTCTGCCAACAGCCACTTTTCCCATGTGCTTTATTGGTAAGTCTACCTGAGCAGTGGCAGCTATCTCGTTTATTTTTAGAATATTAGTCATGTACTTTTAGACTGACCAGTTTATTTAGGCATTAGTTATCAGGCTTGTCTGGTAAGTACCTCTAAATAATTTTGATATTATTATTGATCAGACTTCTACAGAAATATGCCAACAGGCATTTTGGAAAAGAATAATGTATAAGAGTAGAATCCATTGAGTTCAGTCCTTCCATGCAGTTGAAGTGATTTGCAAGTATTTTCTGGAGCTCAGAGTGCAAAATTATTGAAGTATTAGGAAGATTTCTGCTTAGCTACACACAAACCCTCTGCTTCTGAGAGACATGAGTGTGGTGGAGAGTGAGCAGCCTGAAACTTGAGGCATGTGTTAGGGTGGGTAAAACCCGGTCCTTGCAGGTCTGCCTCAAGATAGGATGAGGTTAAACATTACCTAGCTATAAGGCTTTATTACTATTACCTTTTAATATGTCATTCACTGATGGTGTCAGGTGTGTGGATTCTTAGGAAACTGTTTTCCATGTTATTTATATAATAGCAAGTGTCCCTCTATAGTAGAAATGGTTTTGATACTTCGTGTTTGAAAAGTGCTTTGCTCACCACCCACTGCTGGTTGTTTGCTCTGTTGACTATAATTTCTTATAATCTTCCTCTTGAGTTTTTTTTTCCCCTCCCAGGCTGGGCCTATTTTGGATTTATTTTGAACAGATTTTGCCAGATAGCTCTTTGATAATAGATTTTGGTATTCTTAGTGATATGCCTTGCTAAGTTTTTAATGGTGCTTTAAACAAGTACATATTGTGTTACACTGGTCAAAGGAAGGTAGTAGTACCAAATGTAATCGCAGTATGAAACTGTGATTCTTCCCTTATCTTTTATACCCTTGTGTAGCTGTAGGTATGCTGGCAAAAGGTGACTTTATTTGTGGAGGTTGTTCCGCTCTACTGCCGATATCTATTAAAGTGGTCAAGTGTCCATCTGGAATAATTTTAAAGGAATTTGGAGAGGAAAATGATGTTAACCAAATTGTAGACAGGAGATGAAACAAAAAAAACAAGCTTGATAAGTTTTCACTGGAGATGGTTGCCAGAGATAGTGTTTTATAAAGCTGAAGGCACATTAAAGCATTATTAAGTGAAAAAAGCTACTTTTGAGGCACAGTATTTCTTTACCTTTGAGGAATGGCAGGTAAGCAGATGGAGAGCTCTAGGAGCTGCTTGTGAGTAGCTTCCTCAGTGTCTGAATGTAATGACTTGCCCTCGTGCTTAATTAACTTGCTGACTTTTTTTTTAATGTGGATTGGGTCTGTGTGATGACAGAACTTGAACTGTATTTCTTGCTGTGACTTGCCTGTTATACTTCTGAAAAGTCAGTCTTGACTCTTCCAAAGCTGTCTTAGTGGTAGAAAGGCTTCTTCAATTAGGACCTAGTTCATGTTTCAGATAAAGCAATTTAATTTATCTTCAAAGAGATATTTCTCTAGCTGTGTATAAGCTGGTATTCAGGGATATGGGTTTGTTAAGAAGAGAGGTCTAAACCTGTGTTTGAGACCAGCAGTTGGAACTGTTTTAATTTCTTCTGGTTTTGGTCATGAATGCCATATGACTGGGAGGGAGAGGGGTAAGAAATATCCACGTATTTGTTGTTGCACATTGCTAAATTATTTTTTTGTATGTACAATGGAAAGTTTTAAAGTATTTAAGGTGACATTATGTAAGGGCTTATAGAAAAACTTACTAAGTATGCAAAACGGGTATAAATTCTTAAGGATGTTTAGACTAAGAGGAGTGAACAATATGCACTATTCATTTGAGGCTGATGTGGTTTTGTTGAAGAAGAATTCTTGATCTGAATTTTATCACTTACAAGACAGCAAAGACATTAACTGAAAGGGCGTTGTTGAGGCCAAGAAGTCTTTTATAAAGGGTAGGTTTGGAAAATGTGAAATCTGTTGTGCAGATCTGTATGTTGATACAATTCAGAGGTGTGTTGTATTCGTGTTGCACTGTTAGACAGACATAGAAATCCAGTTGGCATCTATTAAGTGATACTGCTAAAAAGGGAAGACAGCTCCTTGGATTATTTATCAGACAAACATAAGAGATGTCTTGCTAAGCTATTGCACCCACAAAACGTTGGTTAAATCCCTCATTTGTAAACAGAGATATGTTGCAGAAGAGTTTGGAGCTTTATTTCAGCTGTACCTTTTTTTTTTTTTTTTTTTTTTTTTTTTTTTTTTTTTTGTTAAAGCTAGTTCTTATTTTCCTGACTTAGGAAATGATTTTACATACTTTTTCTTCATCTCTTTTTATGAAGTAATAGTCTTAAATGGAAAACAGAATCAGGCAGTAGTGGAGTTAAAGGACATGGACAGAGGTGAGATCTCTCCAGGGACCAGAAAAGACAGGCTTCCCTTGCTGCCTTGCGATTTGCCAGAGTTCTGTGTTGCTTTCAGGTGTCAGATTTCTGTGTCTGGTACTGAATGTCGTGGATATCTTCTTGATTTTACTTGAAGTGAGGGAGGGAAGATGAGGAGAAGTGATGGACTTCAGCAACTGAAGTTTTTGTTGCTTGTCTCTTTCTCTGGTGTCATCTTTCCCTATTACATTCCAGCCCGTTAATGGAATTGGAGATCTTTTTTCCCTCAGGGCAGTAGGGTGTGTTTCTATGATCTTATCATTAGACTTGCTGATCACTGTTTCTTTTCGCCTTCTTCTGTATTTATGATTCTCCTAATTAGTTGGTAGAAGTGCTTTGCTTACAGGAAGAAAATTGCTGTCTTTTGGAATTCATAATTAGCATCTTCTCTGATGCTGAGGAGACCAATTTTTTTTAATGTAACAATCATTAAAATCAGAGAACATATCGTGGAAGAGATAAAGGAGTCTTGCCTACGTTGGAGATGCCACTTGTGAATTGTGTTCTCTTTTGGGCATGTGCTTGGATCCCAGAGGGAACTGATGTTGAATTGGCTTAATTTGTCAGTGAGGGAGCTGGTTTATGCAGCAGTCTCTGGTAGAGCAGCCCTGCTGTCTGATATTTGCCATCTCTGTCAGATTTATGGTGTTTATTAGCCACACACAACTCGCCTGGAAAACCCTGCCCTGTTGTTTGTGAACAAACTAGATTCTTCTGTCGGGAAGACCCTGTAAATCCCTATAGTGCATTTAAACTGGTAGTTGCGTTGCCTGCTTTTGCTTAGGTAGCTTTTCTTTGTTGTCTTGGAGGTAGTGAAATATAAATTTGTATAGGTCATTAAAATATATTTGCTTTTAAGTGATAAAGCTGCTTCAAAAATATCACCTACCAAAACACACTAACCATGTTGTGGCTGGTGACTTCAGGGTATTTCAACAGTAAGGTACTAATACCCTATTTATGATGTGGCTGGTTCTCATTTATGTTTAAATAACAGCAGGACCAGCATGAACCTCCCCTACTTGGCAAGCTGAACATGAAACTAAAAGATTAAAGGGTTTTCAAAGTGCAGCCAAGGTATTGACTTTTTCAGCCATTCCTTCAGCAGGTAAGAGGCAACTTGCTTCCTGTTAGTGTAGAATGGGGAAATGTATTACTAATTTGTATTTTGGTTTGGTTTTTTAGTTTGATGATATGGATGATCTTGACTTTGGGATAGTACTGAAAGCTCTTAATTAATTTAGTTTAAATATATATATATATTTAATTGGGTTTCCTGTCCAGCTCTTCCAGCTGTTTGTTCCAGGAGTTTGTTCCCAGCACACCTTTCTCTTTAGTGGGGCTTTTTTATTGCTCAAGAAGGCTGTTCCCCCTTTGGTGTACAGCATCCACTCATACTTCTGATGTTGAAGTACAAGATTTCCTTGTACCTCTAGAACAAGCACAGTTGAATGACAGTAATGACAAAGCAGTATCAAATCCTTGTCCAAACTGTAACTTAGGATACTCATTCCAAATACTTAGAAACTGTTGCTGAGACCCTTTCAGTTCTCTGTGTTAGTCATAGCCACTTTGTCATGTTTTTTCCTCCTATTCAAGATGAATCTTGTATGAGAGCAAAAATGCTTGTCTTAGCTAAGCTGTATGTTTATGTGACTGAATTTTTGCTTTAAGGCAGGAATAGAGGGCATGGCAGGGCTCAAAGAAGGGTTGTATTTTTGTTTAGATGAGGTGAAGAATTTGCTTTCATTAGTTTGTCCAGGATGACCAATGCCTGTTGCTTGAGAATAAGTCAAAGCTGCTGGCTGTTCTGGGCCAGAAGATGTCCTTTCTGCAGAAGGGGGAAAAAAGATGTTTGTGCAAAATTTAGGACAGAATTCCTGCAGGATTTCCTGTCAGAAGTTGCCAGGGAACAGGAATGCTTACCTGGTAGATGTTTTAAAATCTGAGGATCTGCTTCAGGTTCTTCTAATTGTGGTTTCCCTGAGCTTTGTGCTGCCTTATCACTGTGATGGTTTTGGTAAACCTGGAAAAGAAAGCAAAGCGTTTTCCAATAATTTTGCTAAGATTAGAGATTTTGGCTATTAGTATTACTGAAGTAGCACTAGTTCATAAGGGGTTCTTTTGGAAGGTTCTAATCTGTGAGCTTCTTAAAGATAAAGTTAACATCACCTCATGGTCACATGACGATGGGTTTTATATCCCTGATTGTGATAATCTGCCCTGTCATGCTCTGTGCTTTCTTGCATTATAGCATTCTAGATTTACTTTTTATCAGTTAAAATATTAACAAAAAGATGGATATAATTCTCTTTTTAGTTAAATGAAACATTAAATGGCATGATTTCCTTAAAAGGAAAGTGTTAGCTGCTGGAAACCAGTAGTTTACATTCAAAACACACTCTCCTTCAAATCTCTGTCACAACTAAATTTGTACAGGATACCTCTGTCGTTACTCTTGGACCCAAGTTTTCAGCTTGCACATATCTGCACTTAAAACAATCTTTAATGTCTGCTTTCATTGATTCAGCAGAAACGGGCACAGTTGTGTTTCATAAGCTTAAGGATATGTTTGAGTGATAATTATCCAGTCATCCACTGAACAGCTCAAATATCCAAGTGGTTGGGTAGGATATCACTTGTGAACATACTGTGCTGAATTCATAGTGCTGGAATAATCTTAAAAATCCTGCTTGACAGTCTGTATCGAAGGCATGTCATTAATCTTACCCCTGCAGTGTCTTTCTCTTGGTTTTGTAACAAGAATTTGAGGCTTGCCTTTACTGCTCTTAGAGGTATACAAATGATTTTGTATAGCTGGTTCTTACTCTTTGCCAGCTGTGCTCTTCAAATTAATGCTTTTGCTGCTACATCTCAGTGTCTTTTTGATGTCTTCTGGAAAACATTGTATTCTAAATCAGTTATACAAGTTCTGTAGATATTTATTATGTCATTCCCTCTTTAGGGCAGATCCTTTCATCAATAATGTAGATAGATGGCTTAGAAATGGCTCCAGCAGGGCTCTCATTTATACTGCACATTTACCTGAAAACACTTTGAGATTTTTCTGGTGACTTGACTGTTGTTAGTGCACAAGCAGTAAATAGGTTTACCAGAATTTCAGGCCTTCAAATAAATTCTTGTCTACCTTGAGCGTCTAAAGAGACAACATTGCCCTATGGTCTACTGTAGGTTTCTATTTTGATAACAAGAAAAAAGTCTGATACCATCGTAAAAATATACTGTCCTCCTTCATGAAAACGTTCACTCTGAATTATTTCAGTTGAAGCAAACATATTCTTGGTCAACAGTTTCAGGCCCCTTGCGTAGGTGACTGGTACATGGCTGGGCCATCTGAGTGTTGGAGTCCTGTACTTGAATTAACTTGGTTTCTGTGTCTCTATGTAACTCAGTTTCTGTGTCATGTTTTATTAGGCAGATGCTTTGGTGGTCACCAGGTGCTGACTGACCTTGGGTGGAGAAAGGTATTTAACATTAAGCTACGGGTATTTGGGTCTTTATCTGTTCTTTCATAAGTGGCTGATTTACTGAGGCCCTTCCAAAGGGAGTTAGAAATGTGGAAAAGAGGTGAATGGGATGCTCAGATCGATAAGTAACTTGTGTGTTGTTTGTTTCCTTGTCAAGGTTGTCTACCCTGGGCTTGACAGGCTTCCAGAAATGAATGCAGGGGACAGTGACACAGGCGGAAGATCCAGCTCTCTTCCACAATGTCTATTGTAGTTTCCCATGACAGTTATCATACCAAACAGGCAGTTCATAGGCTGATAGATTTTTTCCTGTTAGCACCATTTCTATAGCAACGGTGCATATTGATGCATGGTGTTCAGGAAAGAATAATTATAGAGAACATCATTGAAATGTTGCTATCACGGGTGTTATTGATAAAGACTGTACTCATCTCTCTGAAAGCTGAATTTCAAACCAGACTAAGATATTGTGTGTCCTCTTATTGTGTACTAGTGGCTTTACAAAAAAATACAGTAAAATGTTCTCTCAACAGCATTTTCTTCTGAGTGAGAAAGTCAGGCATTCCATGGGGGAGGAGTTTCGCCTTCTTTTCCTTAAATGTCAATCTTTTTTGCCTTCCTGTACAAGGCAAGGGTGCACTCAAGGCTGGTGGATGTACCGAGTCCTTAATTCTGTAGATTTGGAGGCTGTTACTCAGCAACAGTTGGGACTTTCTCATTTCTCTCTCGCTAAAAATCTGTCCTAGGACGATTTGATCATCTTGGTTTTGATTTGGCTGTTTGCAATTTTGACTCTAGCATTTAATGCTTATTTAATGATTCACATGGGTATTTGAGTTTTCTTTACACCCCTATGTGATGTGTCAGTTTACACGGAAAAGTCATTGTGGATCCTCAGGCTCAGTTCTTGGTTTTTTCTTAGGTGTGCTTTTGGCACACAAGTTGTGGTGATTGCTGGTGTCAGAGTTCCTGTAGCCTGTTTGCAGTAGCAAAGCTCAGGCTGTCAGTTGTCATCTCTGGCTCAGGACTTACAAGTGTGTGGTTATACATAAAATTATGTTCAAGTATTATTCCCAGATCTTTTTCCTGTGAAACACTTTCTGTTCTGGGAGAAGGCATGCCACCTGCATGGATCCATTTGCAGATCATTACAATGGTTTTCTTCAAGTCAGCCTTCTGCTGAAATTTTTTTGTGTTGCCTTATTGAAAATAATAATGAAAAAAGCTAAGAATATAGAAGGCAGTTTTAGAGACTTTTCACAGTGAGATGTGATGTTTTTGCTGAGACAGTCTTAATAATGCTTCCCTATTTGTGTGTTGTTTGTATTAGCCTCAAACAAAGCAAAACTGGATCTAAGTCCCTCTGAAAAGAATTTTTGGATCCTGAAGTCCATGTTAGCAGGATTCAGTAGTCTACTGTTGCATGCTCTTGGGTATGATTTCCCTGTTCAGAATGGTGTACACAGATGTGTTCTTCCGTTATTAATTCCACTGGTATTGTGCTTGCACTTCTTAGCCATAATAACACTTTGCAAACTGAGCATCAGTTAATTAAGAGGATATTAATCATTTACTGCTCCTCTTGTTTGCAAACAAAACTGTCAACTGTATGGCCATGTGGTGGAGGTCTTGGAAAATCCAGCTGGGCAAAGATGATCATCTTATTGAACAGTCTATTTAATTAAAAATACTTGTTTCTGATTTAAATCTTACCTATTTTCCTTGCCATCTTTTTACTTCTTATTCTTGAAAATAAATATCAGTAGCTCCTATCCTTCAGAAATGCCTCTAGGTTATGTTTTCTCCCGCTGTGTGTCTTTGGGGCAAGGAGGGATTCTCTGGTTCCTCACTGAGTAAACCTGGATTTCTTCTTCAGGATGAGAAGAAATGTTGCTCAAAGAGATTAAACTTTGGGTTGGCTTTAGTTGTGGGAGGGAGATGAGAAGGGTAGAACCTTATACTTCTGATGTACTTCCTGTGCTAAAAGAATTCCCTGCTGCTTACTCTTTTGGCATATGGGAAGGAAACCAAACTGTCTCAAATTCAGGGGTTCCCTCTTCTGACAGCAATTGCAAAGTAATAGCCAGATCCAAATTAATAAAGCTTTCTTATATGCACTTTTCTCAAGAACTGCTAACAGAGGCTTGTTGGTGATCTCTGAAGGAAGAAGTGCCAGGGACCTGAGGATTTGTAAGCTGTTTGTGAGCAGAAAGTTCTTCAGGTTTTGTGCAGTTATTTTCTTAGCACACCCACATTTTGTCTTTTAACACTCAGCCACTGCTGGAGAGGCCGTCTGTTAGCAGAAGGCCAACTTCTTACAACCTCAGGCTAAACCTAAACAGCACGTACACATGTTCACGTTTTTGGCTTACTCCATTTTTTGCCTCCAATGATCCTTTTCCTTCTGCTTGATTCATGCCTGTGAGGGCCTGAATCTGCCACTGCTTGCAGCTGTGTACCAGTTCTCATGCCAAAATTTGTTGCCTTGTGCTAGAATATCTACCAGTTAAGTCTTGGCCCTGAGTCAGACCACTGAAGAAAGCTGCTTTTGAGTGGTGGAAGTCAGAGCGGTAAGGATCTCCTTCCTATTTGTGTGTAACTAACCTGGAAAAATTGCCGTTTTGAGCTGAACCTCTTGATTGTTGTTGCAAGTTGATGACAGACTGAGCTAATGGTTTGAATTTTGTAATAGGATTTGGTAAATGAGTAACTTGAGCCCTGCTGAAGGATATTCTGGCTTTCAGTTTTGGTTTTCCTTTCTTTATCTCATCCGAGGAAATGGGAGCTGCGAGTTGTACCAGTTCTTGAGATTAAAAAGGAGAGCACTGGGTACTGGAACCATGCAGAAGAGGTCTAGATAGCTGGAAACCAAGATATGAATGAAACAGAGCCTTGCTATTACCTTAGTGTTATCTCTCTCTGTTTCTTTTCTCTCTCCCCCAGCCTCCTTCTGTTCCCAGAATTGGGGAATGAGGTGCATAAAAGCAGCAATAAGATTTATTCAGAACAAATTGTAGTGAAAGTGCTCTGTGAATAGTGTCTTCTTAAAGAATAATAATTTAACCTAATTGCCAGGTAAAGCCTTTTCTAAGGTAAAAAAAGAGAATCTAAATTTAAATGAATATGTTTAAATGAAGCTTATTTTTTTACTTAAAACTTCAGTGTCAAACCTAATGAAAGAATTTTTTGTTCCTTTTCTTGCTATTCAGCGGGTTTTAATTTCATCTGTCTTGGAGCTTAACCAGCTGATACTGCTGTGACTGTTGAGCAACAGATGCTTAGGGAAAGAATGTTATGTGTGGCGTAAGTGAGCTGTGTGAGTACAGAAGTGCTTTGAGTTTCCAGCAGGACTCTGGAAGGCAGGAGTCTGGGTCAGCTGGTGCAGCACCGTGTGACAAGGTTTCTGTCAGGAAGGAGTCAACATCAACTTAAGCAGCTATGGGATATTTGCTATTAGTGGTATTGACTGAAAACTGTTCAAGAACCCAATTGCTGTTAATCAGATTTTGAGCGGAAATCTGCATTTTATTCATACTTCTGGTGCATCTCCCTGATAGCTAAACGTGGCAAGTGTGTCCTCATGCAGATCTTAGTTTCATACCATAAGCAAGCTGGGGTCTTGTGGGTTCCACTTATGAAAGAAGTTTCGCTGTCTTCGGAATACCTGCAAACCCTTCTGTGCATGCATTTCATGGAAAAAATGTTTTGGAAGCAAGGTGACCAGAACTGCAAAGGGTGCAGCACCAGTGTCTCTTCTGCAATGTTTCACAGGTAGTATTGGTCCATAAATAATGCAAATATCTGGGTCTCATCTGGCTACTTCATGCTTACAGCTTTAGTGGCATCATTTCCAACTCAAATTCACAGCAGAAATTTTACAGGAATCAGCTACAAGAGTCCTTTAATGATTGAATTATGGTTTTTTTTATTCTTCTGTCCATCAGATAGCTTTATTTGTCCTGTATTATATTGCTTTGCTGTATTTCTGAATGGGTTTTTTTCTAGTATTTGTAGTGGTATTGCATATTTAGTAACTCTTAGTAATCTAGTTTTTTAATATGATGCTTCCCTATCTGTTTTTGTCATGTCTCTATCCAATGTGTATTTTCTCGTGTCTCTTATCTCAGTCTTCACGAGTGGCAGATTAGGCAGTGCTTTGCCAAGATTCATGCACCTGGAGATTTCATAGTGTGTGAGATTTTCAGTCTGGGATTTTATTATTTTTGGTGATAAATTTCCTGCAGAAGCATGGAGTAATATTAAGTTGCTTGAGCTTTTATTTTGTATTTTGTGGATGTTTCTATTTTTGTCAGTTTTGCTATCTTAATATTATCATGCTTACTGAAAACTGAATTAAAGCATGTCTTTGGGTGACTTCCATGTCTCTTCTTTAAGGCTGTGTACATACTATCTTTATCCTTACAGTTCAGTAACCTGGGTGAGTTTCTGCTTTGGAACCGCTTGGGTTTTTGCTTGGAAACTGAAGGATATTGTTTGGAAGGTGCAATTTGTTTTTTCTTTGCCTCTTCCTTGGTGACTCTCTGCTTCATTGTGAGGCTTTTATGTTTGTTTGGTCTTTTTGGTTTGGTGTGGAGTGTGTGTGGTTTGCTTTTTTTTAGTATCTTTGGTTTCTTAGCTTTTTGGGCTGTGGGTTGTGTTGGTTCTTAGCAGTTGTCTCAGCTTTTGCCTTTTAGACTATAAGTTTTCCTCTGCTCTCTAGTTTCTACAAGATCAGGAGTTCAGGTTCATTGTGTCTGGAACAGATTTTTTTTGTCCCTACTGTTTTTTGGTCCCTAAAGTTTTTGTAGTGGATCTGCATTTAGAGTTAATGATGATCCATGCAAGGCACTTTTGTTTTCTTAGTGGGGATCTGTGATCAAAACAAATGACACTTTGTACTGACATTATGATTAAAAGCAAAGAGGATATTGGTCATCGTGACTCTTCAGCTATTTCTAAAACTTCACTGTGTTTGTTTCCTCAAAGCTTTTGTACTGTTCTGGGCAGGAAGTTTCAAATGTAATTTTAGGGTCGTCTTTTAAAATGCTGTTTTTACAGTATTTTTGGGACAGTGTTTGACCCAAACTGAGTCAAGAACATCTGCTGTGGAAAGGAGTCAGGCCTAAGTGTTCTGTTAGACATCTGTGAGAGTCCAGTACTCTCTGCCCAGGTTCTTTCAGATATTCCACACATGGTGTAATGCTTAAGGTTAAATTAACAATTTTAATATAGTTGATGTGCAGAGGATTTCTGATTTAACAGTGTGATACAAAATACACTGAAATCGCAGTACAAATGCAAGTTGAACTTGGCAAACTACAGCAATTGCAGTATACAGTTGAAACACAGTAGCAGTAAGATCCCCATTCCTGGTCTCGGGAGTATGCTCACTGTCCCTATGTCACTATGCTGATGTCCCCAGTCACCAGGCAGGAGTATGTGGGTTGAAGCCAGCTCAAGCTCTCTGAAAGTCCTTGGTTAGGTGGGTTTGTAGAGCCATGTCTCCACTCCGCGGTGCTGCTGTAGCTGACTCCAGGAGACAGTCACTTCCAGCAATGAACTCGGGCAGGAGCACTCCCAACTCCAGTTGTTTCACTCAGCTGGGATGCAGTCAGTGGATCTGCTCCTCTGACAGAGCTGTGTATCTGAAACAAAGGGCACTCCCTGGCCCCCTTTGTGCTGAGATCAGGTCAGCTCTGCAGCAGCTGTGCTCGGGCACACCCTGCTACTGCTCTCGCTTGTCCTCGCTGAGCTGCCTTCCCTTTGGGGGGATCTGCAGGTTAGTCACTGGAAGGGAGTGATCATCAGCACAGCCTTGGCTGAATTTGCAGGAAAACCCACTGAAGGCAACAGACCCTGCTTAGTTGTGCTGGCTTTGGCTGGGACAAAGTTCATTTTCTCCACAGTATCTAGTGTGGGGCTGTGTTTTGGATTTGTGCTGAGAACAGTGTTGATACCACAGGAATATTTTTGTTACTGCTGAGCAGGGCTTGCACAGAGTCAAGGCCTTTGCTGCTCCTCATGCCACCAGCAAGTAGGCTGGGGTGCACCGTGAATTGGGAGGGGCTGTAGCTGGGACAGCTGACCCTGACAGGGTTATGCCAGGCCATATATATAATAATATAAATCTGGAGGAAGAAGGTGGAGGGTGTGGCATTTGGAGTGGCTTTTGCCTTTCCAAGTCACTGTTACACAGGATGGAGCCCTGCTTTCCTGGGGATGGATGGCTGAACACCTGCCTGTCCCTGGGAAGCAGTGAAGGAATTCCTTTCTTTGCTTGAGCACACAGCTTTTGCTTTCCCTACTGAGCTGTCTCCATCTCAAGCCACGGGATTTTTCACTTTTATCCTGCTGTTTCTCTCCCCCATCCACTGTGGGGGAGTGAGCGAGTGGCTGCATGGGGCTGAGTTGCTGGCTGGGGCTAAACCTCAACAATAGTCTAGATATTTTCATTGTTTGGGTGTGATGAATATTTGTATCAGTATTTTTAGTTTGCTTTGTACTGTACAGTATGTATGGCATGAAGAGGTAGGAAGATACCACACAGTGTGTTGAGGCTTCAGGTTGGTATAAATGCATAGGTATTTTGTGCATCATATAAAATACTCTCAATGCCACACGTAATGCATTTCTGAGCACAAAGGCATTTATTAAATTGGAGAGGAGAAACAGACTGGAAGTTCAAATTACTCAGTGTAATTCAGTTTTGGTAATTGGATATACAAGGTACACAGTGAAAACTGTGACTCACTATTGCAGTGTGGTGACAGTCATTCCACAGACCCAGCTGTGCTGCTCTGGACTTCTCTTGATCACTTTCTGATATTGCTGTTCACAGATTATTTTGCTGTTGTGCAGAAGGATGGTGTAGGAAGCAAATGATTTATTTATTCCAGGGGGAGGATTTTTTCAATATTTGTCTTAAGTGGCACACTGACCAAAACTGTTGCTGTGACTTTTCCTTGTTATGGGAGTTGTGATGTACTTTGGTAAGCTCTAGACATGAGAACATTGTAAAGGTTGCCAATTCTGGAACTTTAGTTGATAAATATATATTTATAGCAGTTCAGTACTAATTCAGCTCCTTGCTGTATCTTCACAAAGTGTGAAAGAGTATAAATGTATTCACACATACTCTTGTAATGCAGCAGCGGGCATAAAATTATCATTGTGTGGACAGCTTTGTTAGGATACAGATTGATGGCAGATGTTCCATTTTGTAACCTCTGTTTCCTTTGCATGGAGGGTTTTTTTCTAAGGGATTTTCTACTAATTTTATTTTATATTTAAAAAATCCAATGTTTGAGTGCCTCATAGAAGTCACTTCTCAGCTTGGTGGCCCCACACCTCACTAAGAGACAGAGTTCTCTCAATTCCCATCGCAGTAACCAGGCAGAAGAGAAAAACCTGGATCAGCGTGCAGCACTGCTGTACCTTCCAGGCAGCTCCTCTGAGGTGGAAAGTCTGTTAGGAAATACAGGGAGGAAGTTCCTGTGGGTGGCCGTGGGTTGGGTGAGACTAATCATTGAGGAATCTGGGCTTTAACACGTGCTGATAGAGGAATTAGTTTGCTCTTGTTGATATGAGGCTGATTTGCCACCTCCATAGGCTTGTATGATATGCATAATTTCATTTAATTAACAACATCCAAATACCTCCACAAAAAAAGCCCCAGAGCTTCATTTTTGTTTTTCCTTGCACAGAAGGACTTCCCTAATTCTTTCCCTTTTTGCCTCCCATTAATAAGGGGAAGGGGAAGAACTGAAGCTTATGTGAGCCAAGGGTCAAATACATAACCTTCAGTTTAAGATAGTAGGAGGAAATTGTGCAATCTGGCCCATAACTGTATCATACAGAGCCAAAGTGTCTACTTTCCTTAAAAATACAGTGGTTAAAAAAAAAAACAAACTTATTTTTAAAGGGTAGGGTTTATTTAGCAGATAAATAAATGTTTTATTTGCTATAAATAAGTATAGCATTGCTATAAATGTGCCACTTTGAGCATGTGGGGGGCCTGAAACTGGTTTTGAAGATGTGATACCTCTGTCTACTGTCACTACATAAATGAAACTTTTAATGCATCAGTTAGAGTTTTATTTCTGTGCTTTTCCCATCAGTAGACAAAAAAGCTGTAGGAGAGAGGCACTGGGGAGCTGTGCATTTGGCAATATTCCACAAGACAATTTGAAGGGTAATTGAGATGGGAAAGGACAGGACAGCAGTGACACTCAGAAGCCAAAAATGGGATTTTTTTCTCTTTGTGTGATTTGTTAGTGTAACACCAGCTAAAGCTTAAGTGCAGTTGAGTGCATTTTTAGTGGAGGGATCAGTCTTAATTAAAGCACGTGGACTGGGAGTGTAACATTAAAGTGAAATGTAGCATCCTCTGTCATGTGAGACAGTTCGTCAGTTTTTCTGAAACAGCAAAGGGTAGAATGTGGATGGCTGTCCTGAGCTGCAGAAGTACAGCTCAGATGGGACTGGTAATACTCAAAAATACCTGGAAGCTGTAGTGTTTGACTGACATTTGCCACATTGCTCTCTTTCATTGCCCTCTTTCATTGCCTTCCTTTCTGTATTGCATTCCTATGGTGACACTCCAGAATTTGAGGATATTTTCTTATTTAAATATTGCAGTTTCTTGCTGTCCAGGCTTGTCTGTCTGACATACTTGGCTTAGGTCACTTGGAGATAAAGTTTTTAGGATTATTTTATTTCATTCCTTAGAGGCCTTAAGTATGAGCTGCTGTAATAGTGTTTTGTCAGGTGGAATTACCCAGTTAGCTGTCACTTCCCTTCTCCATTTATTTTCAGACCATGCAATAGCTCTGAGTTAAACTACAAACCAAAAGTGAATTTCATAAACAGTAGCAACTTTGGAAGCAGTCACACCTGCTATAGACATAGATCATTGGAAGCTGATTTATAATAGTTTTTACACTAGAGGGCACTAACAGCCCATTAATTTAAGCACAAACCAGTTTTTACTCTCTGTAACACTTTGGGGTTGGGTAGTCTTACTGTTTTTATAGTGGATGTCAAAGGTTTCCATTTCTTTGCAGCCCTTTCTCTGCAGAAAGGAAAAGTCATAGTATTCTTGCAAGGATGCATTAACAGTTAGTGTGTGGAGTTTTCCTTTGTGTGTTTTTTTGTTTGTTCAGGGTTTTTTCACTAAGCAATAATTTGGGTCATTTGTGGAGAAAAGTATAAATTCCACTTGTACTTTTAATTGCTTTCAATGTAATAATTTTCACTTGAAGCTGGTGAAGAGTCATGTAAGATAGGAAGTGATTGGATAATACCTTGTTAAAGTTATCTAATAGAGTTAACATCTGGAATATACTTTTTAAAGTTGGTAATAAAAGGAAGAGCATCATATGTGAACTGATGTTGCAGACCTCACTTTGTTAGGGCTACTGCAAATATTTACATATTGATTCCTGGTATAGAGAGAATAGTAGGGGAAAACAATATGGTAGGTCAATACTGCCAGTAACTGATACATCTTAATGCAACCTTCAGTTGTGTATGCTGGTTTTAAGTAGGTAATTTCAAAATACATGTTAGAATCTGAAGTCTGGACCTCAGAGTGGTGTAGCCATTTTGAAAGCCCTTTACTTTTGTTAAGGATTTTAGGCACTGAATCTTGATTAAAACCCCTGAAGAAAGTGGTTTCTGATACCTTTTTGCTCTTTGTAGGAATGGTTATTCGGTTGCCTTGGAGATGATCCTGCTGCTGTAAATGTAGGGCCGAAGATTAATGGTGTGGGCAGTATGGACCTAATGAACGGACAGTCCAGCAGTGTTAATATTGCAGCTACTGCTTCAGAGGTAAGGATTGAACACCTCAGGTAACTCAGTACTCAATTTTCACTTTAAGTGCACTAAAATGTAAGTTTTTCTTTTAACAGGTTTTATCCAACAGGTTATTGTTCTGTGTGTTGGTTTCATACACCCCACTTTAGTGTGAATAAAATGTGAAGTCCTGAACTTGGCATACCAAAATAGAGCGTGAGCTTGCATTTACAGTCTTGCCATAGCCAAAGCTGCCTTTTTCCATGTTCTCTTCCATCACATCTAAACAAGGAAGCTTTTCTTTTCAAGTTTAGACAAGAATAAGTGCTCTTAGCACATTAAGCTGGGTTGGCAAGGCTGGTGGGAAATGTTCTTTTCTTTGACAGGTACTTGTGTGTGTGTACTGAGGGGCAGTCTGACACAGTAGCAGTGGAATAAAGTTGTTCCCTTTGTCTCTTGGACTATATTCTGGCACAGGTAGGGGTCCCTCCTGCCCATGAAAGCCTCTGCCCTCTAGGAGTTAACAACTTGTGAGTTGAGTGTGTGCATCAGCCAAGCAATGGAGATTGGCCTCATCTCCTGATGCCTCTTATTTTGAAGTATGAATGTAGTTTTCCATTTGTCATCTACTTGTTAAGGAAGAGGCTTGGGCTGAAATTAGAACTCTACAAAGTCAATAGTGATGAGAACTACAAAGTCAATAGTGATGAGAACTACAAAGTCCTGGCTATGTTTGCTTCCTTCCTCGAAACTCTGGGCTGTACCAAAGATGTTTTTTTTATTTACATATTTACAGATGAGTTTTGATAGCAGCTATGTGTGGTGTGCACTTGGATATAGAAATGGGGAGTACCACAAACAAGGTAAAAGGAAAATTGGAGTCTTGTGTTACGAAAAGGAACCTAATAATCTCCGGCACAATTTCACAAATATTGTCAAGAAAGCTGGCATCAGTCTCCTAGACCATTGTTTGTTTTCATATGGATTTTTGTACTCCCCTGATAATTGCTTCATGTATCATTGACTATTCTTTAGCATGCACCTGAAAAATTTTCTTGGAGGAAAGCAATCTTTCTACTCAGCAAAATAGTCTTGAATGTTCATGTGATGTCTGAAAAAAATGAGTAAAATGTATTTTGGCAAAATTTACATGAACTCACTTTAAGCAAGTGGTATTTTTTTTTTTCTGTCTTGACTAAGAAGTAGGAAAGAGGACTTGTAACTGAAATGTTTCTGTAAGCATACTGGTTACTGAAAATGCCTGTCTGGTTTGGAGTTTTTGCTGGTGTTTTCAAAGGCAGATTTTCAGAGAGACTGTACTGTCAGAATCTAATTAAAAGTGGGCATCCATTATTAAATAGGCATTTTCTTTATAATGTGTCCTTATAACAAAAGTGCTTTAAAATGGACAAGAGTTTATTTCAACTGGCTGAATTCTCAAGGACCCATGTCCACGGTCTTGACAACTTTCAACATTAGCAGTAAAATGACACAGACTGTCAGAAAGGGCCTTGAGTGTGTTGGCCCACTCAATAGTCCAACAATCCCACCCTGTGCATCCCTGGCAGCACTGTCCAAACCCTTCTTGAGCTCTGGCAGCCTTGGGGCCGTGACCATTCCCTGGGGAGCCTGGGCAGTGCCCCATCACCCTGTGGGGGGGGAAGAATCTTTTCCTAATACTCAATCCAAACCTCCCCTGTCCCAACTTTAGGCCATTCTCTCAGGAATGAATGAATAGAATCTAGGTCTGTATCTCTGTGGTAGAGGAAGTGATTGCTCATAACACAGATGTATTGCTTTAATGTGAAAACTGTATATGAAACATTTGAAATCCATATGAAGTGTTAATTTTTTGAACCACATTTGTTTTTTGCAGGGAAGCAAAATCTTTATTTTGTAGATAAGTATTCATAGAATAATATCCTAGGATATGGGTTTTTTTTGGAAATGTGGGTTACTGTAATTTAAAAACGACACAAAAATTCCTTATGCTAGATGTCTTCAACAAGAACACATGTAGCTCAGAGTAATTTTTGTAAGCTTTCATGTTTTTAAGAGAAAGAGGAAGAGAATTGAAAACGATTCCTTTGGCGCAGACCTTGTCTTTTTCCTTACCATAGTGATATTTTTTCTGTTTGAAATTCAGTGTAACTGTATTGTTGTTGTTGATACAGTTATTGTTATTACCTTTCCTGTCAACAAAATTGGAATTTTTTTATGCATTGAAATATAACTGTTGTGTTTTGAGGAACTCGTTTGAAATCATGGAATTACTTGGATTGCAAGGGATGGTAAAGTTCATCTTGTTCCAACACCCCTGCCATGGGCAGGGACACCTTCCACTGTCCCAGGTTGCTCCAAGCCCCATCCAACCTGGCCTTGGACACTTCCAGGGATGGGGCAGCCACAGCTTCTCTGGGCAACCTGTGCCAGGGCCTCACCACACTCACAGGCAAGGATTTCTTCCTAATATCCTGTCCTGCCCTCCTTCAGCTAGAAGGAAATCCATAAAAATCCCGAAGTCACTTTGAGGGACTGATTTTTTGCAGTCCATGTCAGGAGAAAGTGTGTTCTGTGACTGACTTTGAATTGATAATTTACCTAGTAGAAAAATTCTGTAACGATGACGTTTGAACAGAAATGTTGCTTTTGGGAGTGTAAAAAAGAGAAGACAAAAACATCCAAAAAGGTCCAAAATATCTTCAGTGTTTTTGTTTGTTTCTGCAGAAGAGTAGCAGCTCTGAGTCCTTAAGTGACAAGGGTTCAGCTGAACTGAAGAAGAGCTTTGATGCAGTGGTCTTTGATGTTCTAAAGGTTACACCGGAGGAATATGCGGTAAGCAAGTCCAGGCATTCTAATTACTTTGTGTGTGAATCTCCTTTGCAGTTTTTCCTCTGCTTCTCCATTTCTGGTTTTTTTTGTTTTTTTTTTTTGCCTAACTTCTGTTTTAAAAACATGGGTTTTAAAATGGATCCTGTTCTTTAGTTCTTCGTTGTCTCTATTCTGTTTGAAATTAAGTGATCATTTGGGGCTCTGCTGTCCAGGTATTTTTCCTACTCTTATATGTAGCATAGACCAAACTTTCTTTAGACTATGTGATGCAGCTTAATTCTGACATGCATATTTTAGTTGCAAGACTGTACTTGATCTGTACTTACTTTTTTCTGGAGGCATTTTAATTCTTAACTCTGTTAATTCTTGCTCTAGGAGGCTTTTGTAGTTTTCTTCTTATGTGTGCACAGAATAATGAGATGTTTAACCAAAACACTGGGTGATTGTTTTATTTTGTTTTTACTTCCAGTAGAGGTGAGGACAACAGATGGTCCCTCTAAGTGATTCGAGTATGTTACTAGAAAGATTGCTAAACTCTTACTGCATTTCTAATTCAAGTGCTGAGATTCATGAGGAATTGTCTGGGTGAGATTATTGATATGGAGTAATACGTGTCACAAAATATTCCCATTTAGTTTGTTCTGGTTTATAATTGTTAATAACTATTTCAGTTAATTATTAATGGCTAAATTGATTTTTAATGAGAACATTGAAAATTTAAAGCAGCTGGATTATGAAGTGGTACTTACACATTAAATTCTTTTTGGCTAGGGATCATAATTAATTATGGGATTTATTCCTGACTGGGGCTCAAGTCATGTGTTTTGGGCCTCTTCCTTGCACTGTTGTCAGTGATTCACTGGGCAGTGAATCACCTACTTTACATGGCAAGATGTTTTTTGGGGCTGGCTATCCTTCCGGTTTTATCTCATGATTCCTGTACATAAAGTAAATCTAAGTACTTGGGGAATTTGGGGCTAGGGACATGAATTCAAGTGCAATTACGCATTCAGGCCAGAATGAGTTTGTTGAATGGCTCTACTATGTACCAGTGGTGGATGGTGCTGGGCAGCAGAAGAGATCAGTCAGTCTCTGTGGAGCTGCTGTCACTCACTTGACAGCAGAATATACAGAGGTGCCTTGTCTTGTATTGCATGTCATAATCCTTTTGCTCCACCATTTAATCCTTCTTCTCTCATATGCAGAAACCTTCGACTCCGGGTGTTCTAAATGTTGCCTACTTAGGAAATCTGGGTTAGATAAAAATCTGTTTTCAAATCCAGTGTTTTTCCTGTTTTCATGTTATGCCTCAAAGTGGGTAGAGTTCTACTCACCGACAGGAATCTTTTAATTAAGCATTTCACATTACAGTTAGGCAGCTGTGCCTGTATTTTTGGTTTCTACTACTAAGCATAATTTTGCTGTTTTCTCAGTCCCTCAAAAGAAACATCTTTGCTTTTAACCTTTTTCCTTTTAAAGTATCTAGTTCTTCATACCAGGTTTAATTTACTGTAAATCAAAATGAAATATCTTGCATGTAGAATTCTGAACTATTGAGCAAAATCATCAGTATTCAGTCCTTTGGGAAGGAAATAATTTAATTTCTTTTTCAATGTTTCTTTACACAGCTGCACTTCTTTGTTAATGTTTGTTTCCCCAGGCACACCTACCTGCTTTTCCAGTAGCACTTTCTTGGTTTGAGTGCTGTCTTTTTCTGATCAGTCTTGCTGAAGGTTGTAAATTTGCCAAAAACTTAGGTATCCTGGAGGAAAAGTACCTTTGACCCTTAAGCTTGTTTTTATTTTCTTGGCCACTTCCTTACTCTTCCTGGGTTTAGTCCTGCCATAACAGAAAGATGTAAAATCTTCATCTGGGTTTCAGTGTTAATGTGAAGACCACCAGAGTGATGCAGTAGGGCCAAGCTCTTGAGGATGCAAAAGTGTGTGAGGTTTCCTGCTGGTGAGGGTAGTACCTCTTGGGTTGGACATGGATATGCTGCCAGTTGCTTTTTCAAAGTATGAGAAAGCTTCTAGGTTAGTGATAACTCTTATAAAATGGATACAGTGCAGCCTACAGACATGTCTCTGTGACAGCTGAATGAATACTGTTTAAAAAATATCATTTATTTTAAAGTGGTAGACTGATGAAATAATTTGTGGGCTGCCTAAGTACCTTATTGGTTGAGAGGAAAGATAATGTGAAAAAGCCAGTAAAACAGCAATAAAAGCAAGTTGCTGCACAAGAGGCAGTTAGACAACTGTCTAAATAATGGTTGGCTCCAGTGGAAAAGAGCTCCAGTACGTAGGTAATGCAAAGGTGAGAGTTAACTGATCAAGTCAACATAAACACCGTGAGGCCTCATCCTGTTCCTTGTCTGATCTGGTGCATTTTGATCAGAGCAGGTCACTGTGCACAGATGGGAGTACAACTATGCCGGAGGAAGAAGAACACAAATCTGAAAGATAATTAAGTTTGAGATATGCTGGAAATAAGATCCATGCCAGTGATTTCAGTACCAATGAGAGACACAGATGTATTTTCAGTTCCCACTGTCTCAGAGACATCATTGTTATTTCAAAACTCCATCTGTTTAGTCGTTTAGTGGGTAAGAGACAAGTTGGACAACAAAAGGTATCGCTTGTAATCCTGTATTTTCAAGAAGCTGCTACCAAGCCAAAGAGAAACCCAAGTGCAGATATTTTTGGTGATTTCATTTCCATATTCTCCCCTTTGGCAGTCGTCTAACACTGTCCTGAGCACACAGGAGGAGTGCTGTTTCATGTAACGGTCCTTGGTCTCATAGCAAAAGTCTGCCAGCCCTTCAAGGGGGCCAGTTTGAACAGTAATGGAAATTCTTGTTGTAATAGAGGTGTAATAGTCAGTTGTAACCTTGTTACCAACTGGGTGGTTTTAATTCTTCCTAAGGTTAAAGGCTGCTTTAGAAAGGGCCAAGTTACAGAAATGGGTGAGATCTTCAGGCCCTGCAGCTGCTGTTGCAAATTCATAGTTTGCTTTATCACCTTGCAGCTCACAGAAAGTTTCCAGGGGATGCACTAAATACCTGCGTGTTGCATAGATTTTGGGGAAGAAGAATCCCATTCAAATGAGTATGAAGTAGGATACGTTTAAGGATTCAATGGACAGCTTTGTAGATGTAACTAGTAAGGAGACCATCTCTGATTTAAAGACCTGCTTTTAGGCTGGTCACTGCTCAGTTCTTTATTCCCGGGCTGGAAGCCACAGCCAGGCTGGTGCCAGGATTGCCCCGTGGTGTCTGGCCCTGTTGGGGGGGCCGCTGTGTGCCCAGGGTTGGCGTGGTCACAGTGAATGCTCCCCATTTTCATCCAAGGGAGGAGTGTGGTTTTGAGCATACAGGGCACAAATTTGTGGGGGAGGGATCTGTCAGTGGTGCAGTGGCAGTAGAACGGGGAGTCTGCTGAGGCTGAAGGAAAGAAGGAGAATGCTTGGGGACATGGGCTCCAAATTAAGGTGCTGGCCAACCTCAGGTTGAAGAAATATTTATTTTTTGCTTTACAGTAAATTCTTATTCCTTAGACAGCTACTGTTTAATTATTAGACCATTTATTACTTTTTGACTCACTTCTCCATTTTATACTTCAACTTAGCCACCGTGGTGTAAATATTTGAGGTATAATTAAGAGAAGCACAGCTGTGTGAATCCATTGCTTTTTTTTTCCACCTAGTTATCTAAGAAGGATTCTTTATTTTTGCCCTGGTCTCTGGAAGTGCTATGGAGTAAGCTCATGCTAAGATGTATGTGTATTTCCTCCTTTTTAATTCCAGTGAAGCTTTGTCAAATGGTTGTTGGAAGGAAATACTGCTTATTTTGGAAACAATGTGCAAATAGAGTTTATTTATAAATGGTTTCAATGAAACAAGGAGGAGTTCTCAGAGACGTTCTTATGACAGTGAAATATCAGGTTATCTACATCCTGTTAGCTTTACTTTGCAGAAGAATATTAGAGTAAATATGTTCCTGGTGAGAGCAAGAAGAAGCAACTTAATTATAGTGTGTGGAGGAACTATTAATGATAGAAGTTTTTGAGTGGACTTTTGAGTGGACTGAGAAAAAAAACAGAGCTTCAACACAGGAACTTGAATCCCTCGGTGTTCGTTCTGGACTGCAGAATTATTCTCCTACTGATGCTGTGCTTAACAGAGGCTTAGGTATTTTTTCAGTGAGGAAAAGTATCCTGGCAGCCCAGAGAGACTGTGCTAAGCCAAGTTGGAAGGCTTAAATATAATTCCTTCTAGAAATTCAGATTAAGGAACAATTTATGAAGTGCTGCTTGAACCAACATGGCTTCAAGGAAAATCAGGTGATGGCAATATTCTTCAATGACCAGAATGCAGACATCTGACTTTTTTCATCTCACACAGAAACTGAGTTTCTTTTTACACTGAAGGTTTCTGTCTGGGAGGGAGCTGTGTGGGAAGTACCCTGTCCTCAGGGTAGGTGCATGGCAGGAAAACTTGTAGTACAAACAGCAAGTGGCCTGATAGAAAAAGTTCATGCCTGAGAAGGACTAGGGAATAGAAAGGTAGAACTGTAGCCTAGGTCCAATGAGAACTTTCATACAGAATGTGGAGAGGAGCTTAATGCAAGGGTCTTAACTGGAACCAGAAGTTCCTAAGTTACAGGTTTTTATGGATGGAGGGTAATCCATGTGTCCTCATAGAAAAGAGAAAGAATCAGGAAATATTTTTAAAATTTATTTCATTTAGCTTCTCTGTATTCCTCAAAGAGGCAGCACACAGAAACATAGTTCTGAGTCATTAGAATGTAAAATTTCTGACCTGGCAGACCTCCCCGAGAGAGGGGTAAAACCTCTTTATATGAAGCTGTGTGGTAATAATTTTAGTATTTTGAAGTACTTAATTGTTAACGAGTCCAACTTCTCAACACCCACGAGAGCTAAAATATTTTTAAACTTGGCTGTTGGAGACTCCCCAGGCAAGGTCTTCTATACACACAAACCTCCTATGGCTGTGTAGGGGTGGGGAAATACCCTCCAGCTCCCCTTCCAGTGTGTTAATTGGAAGATGATCATGCACTGCTTTTGAAAGGTGGTTTTCTCTTGTACAGCTCTTCCAAGTGGGTGAGAATTTGGAAATACAGTTGTGATACATTAAAATCATACCTTTCCTAACCATATTCTAGAACTGTTATCTAGGATTGAGGGCAAACAGAAACAAAACCTCCATTCAGTTCACCCTGTGCCTGTGCAAGTGATTAAATACTTTATTATATAAATGCAGTTGGTAGACATAATCACTTCTGGAAAGAGAGAAAATACCAAGTTTCCCTATCTTTGCATAATCAGAATGCTTATTTAAATGATATGTAAGGACAAGTTCACAGTTTTGTATTGCACATGTAATGATTCTTATTTTTTTTTAAATCCGTGCAGCTGGCAGCTCCAAAACCAGAGAAGTTATGGTTGGCGTGCTTCATGTAACAAGTTGATTTGAACACTTATAATTTTTGGTTTGAATATTAAAGCATTAAACCACATTCGGGAGAGGGACACTCTCCAAGAATTTGTATTGGCTGGGTTAAGGAGCTGGAGTGAGAAAAGCTAGTGCATTGTATCTCTCTGACTTGCAGAAACCAAACTAGGGGCTTTGTTTACTGGGGTTTAAATTCCCCTTGAGATGGTCTCTGCAGAAGTTTTTTGTTGCTGTTAGAGTTGAGCACTGGCACATAACATAAAACTCAAATTATTTTTGAAGCTTTGTCATTTCAAGTGCTATTAATTAGACTGCCAGCCTTTCAGTCTGCTTTATTTACTTACTTAGCAGTGATCAAGCCTGTTTTAAAAGAATAAAAATTCAGTTGTTAGAATTAACAAATATAGACTTATAAATATGAGCAAGTTAATGTTTCAAAAAGTCTGTTGTGTTAAATGTAGTTTTAGACACTAATGTGAGTTACACTGTCATATCTACAAAATCGAATGGCTTTTTAGCAATCATCGTCAATATTCAGTTCTCAGTGCCTTGATTCCTCTGAATTATGAGCAATTTGCTAAGCCCTTGGAAGTCATAATGGAAATGTTAAGCTCTGTAAGAAAGGAACTGCAGTAAGGGACATTTCTTGAACAAGTGCTAATGTGATACAGTGTTACTTAAGATTTTAATAAAAGCACAAATGTGTCAACCAATGAAGGAAAAAAACTCCATCATCCTAATATCAACATGATAACTAGAAGAAAGAGGTTTCTCTGTTAAAACTTCTCGAGGTATTTTAATTATCAAACTTTTAAAAATATTGTTATATACTTAATAGCAATTTCAGATATTTTCAGTAATAAACATTAATTCTGAACCTTGACACTTGTGTGTTTTTTTCAATCTTAAAATGTCCTTTTTAATATCCCCGTTTCAAATGTATGCATTTATTTTGATACATGAATTCTAGTGTGCAGTTCTAGTAATACTTCTTGTTTCATAAATACTTTGTATTGATCCTGTCTTAAAGTAATAATTTCTTTAGGAGTCACTACTGAAGCAAGTGAGATTTAGCTAAGGCAGTTCAGGCTGATGAAGCAGATGGATTCTGGAGGGCTGGCAAGAAAGACAACATTTATTTTTAAGTCTTCTCTCTTCAGTGTGAACAAATAATCTGTTTCCTGGGTCATTCTTACTGTGCTGTTACTATAACCTTGTTTCAGTGAGGAGGATTTGCAGTGAAACGTTAATAACTGTTGAAATGCCTATGTCTTTCGTAAGGATCTCCTAATGTACCTTCTGTTTGAATTTTATTGATTGGCCCATTCTTTTCATTTCATCTTCCCAAGCCCAACCAATTTTCGTATTAATTTTCTTTACTGAGAAGCATAATGATGCACGTCATCAGCCACATATTCACCAAAAATGACTGAGAAAGCTTGATAGACTGAAGCACACGAATGGGAGCCTGGAGATGGAGTTCTGTGGCTGGTGTTCCAGGACTGTGTTTCTCACTGTGGAAATGAAAAGAAAGAGTTTAACCCTTCCCCTAATGTGTCTTTCCAGCCACTTTCCCCGCAGGCTGTTGCTCTGCTTGGGTTGTTGTGAGCCAGGGGCAGGACCCAGCAGTTGGCCTGGTTTAACCTTCTGCCATGGCCATCGATCCAGCCTGTCCAGATCCCTCTGCAGAGACTTCCTGCCCTCCAGCACATCGACATTCCAGCCCGACTTGGTGCTGTTTGGGGGAAAGAGCAGCCGACTAAAGCAGAGCCCAGGAACAGAGAGTGTGTAAAAGTGAAATGCATAAAGGGCTTGTAGCTCCCATCGTGGATACTGCAAAATACCAGATGATTGTGTCCAGCATGCTGGTTACAGACAAATGATAGATATGGTTTTTTTATGCTTATAATTGATTGTTGGAATTCCTGTCTAAAAATGCATTCAGAGGTCAAGATGTACTACCAAGTATAGATTGGGTTCTTTGCAAAACACATCCCGCCTCATTAGAGCAGGTACATCTCTGTACTTGCTGACTTGCAACCAGAGCATCCCAGTTAAAATTTTCCTGCAAGGCTGGCTTTCTCTGAGGAGCTGTTGCACCATCCACAGTGGCATCCAATGGCAGGTGCAATTTGTGAGAGTCACAAACCTGTCAGTGTGTACCTTGGAGTGTATATATGGGGCACTGCTGTGTTCAAGGAAATGGGAATAAAGCTGTGCAGCTGACAGCTGAGGGAACAGAACAAGGTCCCTGGATTCATTATTAAAAGAAAATTTGTGATACCTAACTCGGATGGCTCTGATATTTCTGGGGTACCTTTGAAAGAAATGGTCTTTTTTTTAGATACATAGGCTGTCAGCAATCCTAAATTGTGTGGGAATAATAAAATAAGTTTCTGTTAATATATTTCAGAATGCAAAACCTAGTCTTTGACTCTACTCTTTCAAAGCTAAACAGACATCCCAGAATGAAAATGCACTTATTGACACTGCCTTGCTGGAAGAGAGATGGCTGTGTTTAATTGTAGCTGTTGCTGAGCAACTGAACAATTGCTTTCCTTAGTTACTCAAATGTGGTTCAAGTATTGATTGAAAATCAATGGGATGTTTCAATAGAATTGTGTAGCTGGACTAACGTTCAGAGTTTGAAGAGAAGCTACCCTTGAGCAACTGCAGTCAGTTCCTTGCCTTCCTGGGGAGGCCCTTACATCATGTTTCTGAGTTCAAACTCTTACTTGCCTATGTAACTAACTGCAGGATTATGCTCCTGAGAATAGGTTCTCATAATTTGTTTACTATTTGTGTATGTAAAGCTGGGAGCACTTTATTCTTTGGTTTTGCAGGATGGCCCTGTGGTAGAAGCTGAAACCTTTGAAATTAGGTACAAAATGAAAGCCAAATGAAAAAAGGAAACAGAACAAATGCAGTTCTTAAGCAGCACAGCACCTAAATGGAATGCCAGGTTAATTTTGATCTTGACTTACATTTTTTAAAATTTTTTGTTCCAGGGTCAAATAACACTAATGGATGTGCCTGTATTTAAAGCAATTCAGCCAGAGGTAAGTATTTTTGTTGGCTTTGTTTTCCAGTTTAAATGAAAAATGTGATGCCAGAGTATAAATTCTGGAATTTCAAAGTACATGTCTATAAATCTTAATTTTTTTTCCCAATTCATACAGCTCTGAAGCAGATGGAAATAATAGTTTGTTTGAGGGCTAATATTGGTATCTAATTCAGCTTGTGCTGGAGATGAAGCATCTGGGATTTAGTGTTTCTGAATGACAAACATCTTGATTTGATTATTCCAATCATAATGTTTCAGGTTTCAGCTACTGATACCTGTTTTAATAATTCATCCTGTCCCGTCTTTCCATAACTGCTTCACATCTCCTTGGAAAATGAAATTGGTTGTAATGGCTTTCAGGATGTGTGTGATCTGTGGATACGTTGGGAGAATACATGGGTGATTTGTGTTCTCTAGTTTGTTTTTATGTAATGCCATATTTCTTTCAGATTTTAGTTGACTTGAGCTCATTTCAGCATCTTCACAGTGACTATAATAAATGATTAATTAGTTTCTCCTTATTCCTGTACCATTAGCATTTTCCTGTGGGCATTGTTTTGCACATCTGAGGGTTTATTTTTCAGTTTATTGTCTTTTTTATCAGTACTGATAGCTGACACTATCAGACTGATACTGAGAAAGCCTTTCCCAGGTCATCAGTCACTTCAAGTCCATCACAAACTATTTCATTGCCAGCAGGTTTGTCATATCACTCTTGTGACATGCTGAAGAATATTTTACTTCAAGTGGAGAAACCTGCTCAGTCTCTTGGCTGTGATTATTGATTTCATAATTTCTGTTACCTGGGAATTTTTTTGAAGGCTGCTGTTTGATCTGTACTTGCAGATGTTGTCATGATTAAGCTTTCATGTTATTTTGGCAAGGTATTTTCCAGCCCTTGTGGATCTGTGTGGGTTTTTGGTTCATTTTTTTTTAGTTTGTTGGTTTGGGGAGTTTTTGTTGGTTTAATCCTTCAGAGAGCTTTCCATTTGATCTGATTTGAACCTACATCACAGCAGTACTTAACATTAGCAAAAGTAGTACACAGACACACATATGAGGAAAACATTTAAGAGTCAGATAAAAGGGTAAAATGTTTTAAAGCTTTGGAGAAGAGCTTTAAAAAAAGAAAGATCCTATTAGAAAATCAGGATAAACATATTCTGCCAGCTAAAAGCACTCCAAGGCTATTCAGAAAAAAAATGAGTGTGTAGGTGAATATATCTGGAAAGTAATTATTTATAAGAAATCTCTGTATTGCATAAGAAAAATTGGTGTGATGCCTTCACTGGAGAATACCCAGGAGGAAGGATGGCTGTTTGACTCCTGTGGAGGGTTCACACACAGGCAGTTGAAGGCTCTGACAGCGTGCAGGTATTACCTGTCCATCAGTGCTCCTTTGCAGCACACAGAGGGCTGCTGCCTGATGGGTCTCTAAACTGCCTTAATCCCCCGAGGAAGAGAGGTTGTAAAGATCAGCTCTCACGTCAGAAAAGGCTAAACACAGTTAAATTGCTTTTCTCCTGGTTTGCAGAAGGGAATATCAGACATGGAAGACTTAGTTTACCTCAAGGCATCTTGACAGCAGGTTAATGAAGTGGTGTAGATTACTGAGTTTCCTTCAAGTTTCTACCAGACTGTGCCATATCCATGTCTTGATTCAACTTGGAAATCTTTATCCATCCCTTGGCATGTACACTCAAGCATTGTGGAGTTTGTAATTAGAAAACAAAGCACCACTGAGCAGATTTCACCTGTATAAAAGGGCTCCTAAACTGAGTCTTCAAGGAGTGACTGAAAGGCATTGATAGAATTGGGTTTTTTCATTCTAAATACTGATATAAATTTCACAGCTCTCATCTGTGTGCATGGTGGGAGATGATGAGCAACATTTTCCCCAGTGTGCTGCGATTTAAAAACAGGGTGTTTACTGCAATTTGTAATTCACCATCAAATCTTTGTTATATGGGTTATGAATCTCCCTTTGCTTCCCAAACTGCAGAGTGGTATCTAAAGGAAATTTTTTAGCCTGTAATGTGTATTCATTTGTTTTCTCAAATAAGGTTTCTGAAAGATGTACTCGGAGATGCATAATTTTTACAATTGCTGGAGATGAATTTTTATCATCTTTAGGCTGTGATAGCGGTATTCTTTAAAGATCTTTTAAATTACTGTGTTGCATCTTCCTCATTGTGTTAAAATGTTTTTGTAATTATTTCAGGTGGCCTTTTTTTTTTGTAAAAAGCAACACCAGAACTTCATCTTGGTTATCTTAAAAAAACCAGAACTGTATAACACTTTCCAAAGCAATATGTAGTAATTTTTCTTTTAAAATCGCTGAACATGTTCACAGCATACTTACCTACTTCGACAGCCTTTTACTTCTGTCTGTAGCAAGTAAATAAAATTATTTCTGTTGATATTCAAATTTCTTAGCAATATTGTGGGTTCATATGCGTGCTCAAGTTCCTGCACCCTGCCCACTACAATTCACCATCTCATGCTTGGTGAGCAAACAGACTGGGAGCTTAGTGTTGCCCACAGAATTTGGGATTGAGGAAAGTGTGGATCCCTTTACATTTGGGGTGAACCAGAAGCAGGGACTTGAACCATTATTGTGGTTAGATACTCTATAGTGCCATGATCCTCTGCCTGAGCTGTAAGCAGGCTCTGTCACTCCTGAATTCTGGAAACCACCTTCCTTCTTCATTAACAACACCTGCAGGTGACTTCTGAGAAGAGAAAGGAGAAGGACTTACTGTTTCGTTGGCATTTAATAGTTAGTGGGCTGCAGTATGAGGAAGAAAGGTTATAAAGAACACACCTCTCTGCCATAAATGTCTATCTGTATGAAAGCAGCCGATCTGCATTTTAATTTTTGGGGAAAAAAAATTACGGAGTTCCCCCAGTCAGTCATAAGATTTCCTTCTGTTCCCTGGGAATGCCAAGTGGTGTGTTGGTTTTTGTTCTCCCTTTCTCGTAGTGGTTGTGGCTTTCTAGATAGCAGTGGCTGTAAAGCAGAAAGGAGTTTTAGACTTGCTCATCTGTGCTGCTGGTAGCTGTGTTAACACTGAGTAACAGCCACATGACCCCTTGCAGAACACATCAGATTGCTTTTTTTGGAAAATCTGATTACTTATTTTACATGTTCTAGTACATCATCCAAAATTATTTGCCCATATGTATTCATATTGAAAATCTCTACTGGGTTATTGTCTTTAACCTCTTCATCCCCTCTGCTTCACCAGGCTAGGCAATGAAGAAAAAATTCACTTACTGACTGTTTTTAATCTCTACTTACTCTGAAGTAGTAGAATGGTTCCACCATTAACCCTTCGTTCTTCTCTCCTCTTTTTGAAACTTTCCCTTTGACCTAGATAAAGGTTTTTGTGAGAAACAAAATCTTGCCCTCTGCCATGAAATACAGGTTATAATATAAATATTTCCACAGTATGTTGTTAAGGACAGAAAAATGCTATGTATTCAAAAGGAAATGAAAACCAGAATGAGTTACAGATAAAGTTCGGTTTTTGTATTCTTAAGCCTAAGTCTTCCAGTTTTTCACATCAGTTTAAATGTACCACATTAAATAATAAATTGGTGATGTAGTGATGTAGGTCCTGTGCCTGAGCTGACTGGCAGAGTAAGGAAATAATCCTGGGGAATACCTCAGGTTAGAAACTGCTGGTGGTAAAAGTGGAATCCTAGAGGAAGATGAAGAAATAGAGTAATGAAATAGGCAGCACAGCCTGTTTAGCAGAGAAGAGACTGTTTTTATAGAAGCAGAAGAGTGATTTCTGAATTCCAGCGTGGTGTATGAGTGTGTTTTATTGCCATTGTGAGGGCAGTCAGATCTGCCCTTGTTGGGACTGTATGGGACTCCTCCAGGCCAAATCAAGGGAAGGCAAAAACCTTGGTGGCTGCTCCTCTGCTGGTGGCATCTTAGGGCAGTGGGATGGGCAGTGCCAAGGGCAGCGAGGTCACACAAGCGAGTTCTAGAGAGGGGCAGGAGGGTTCTGAGCAGGGGTCCCCTGAGGCAGAGTGGTCAGGTGGTCATGCTGGGAAACCTGACAGGCAGAGGGAAAGCACTTTTCTTTTAGTTTCTAGATGAGAGAAAAGAAAGTTGGCTGTACAGAGGAGATGAGTCTTGTGAGTGAGATGGAGAAGCATTCCCTACACTTCTAAAGGGAGGGGGAAAATGCTTTTGGAACTTTGGAAGCTCTGTGCCTCTCCTGTATCTGTCCCTTAACAGTGGTGTGGGTATTGCCCTCAGCGACATTGGAGGATTGGAACTGATGGCACAGGTCCTGACTGCCTGTGTGACGGTGCCTCAGCACCTCTGGAAAAGGATTTGGATGTATGTCTTTCCAGTCAGGAGCAGGATCTTTTGTTCTGCAGTACTCTCAAATCTGTTGCCACTGATGCCTGTACCCTGTGGGCCCTTAGATGTACAGGGCCAGGGCAATGGGGAGCCTCTGCCCAGAATCCTTATGAGTTTTTCACTCAGTGATGAGAATTGAAATTGAAGGATATGGCCTGAATTTGTAAGAAATTACCATGTTTTCCCTAAACCTGAGGTGACAGCTAATTTTTTCCTGCTGGTAAGGAAGGATTATCAGATGCCAGTGGATGGATTCCCTTGTGCTCCTTTGAGTGCAGAGCTGTGATTCCAGTGGAAACTAGAGGTGCTGAGGGACAGAGAAAGTATTCAAGAGTCTCTTGCGTGGCTCCCTTCTCCAGCAGCCGGCTCTCCTTTGGAACAGGAGTCATTCAGGGCTGTGTGGTTGTCCCATGCATAGTCATTGAAGAGCAGGTGTGAGAACATGGGCATGTGCATTCCTGTGCTGAACATGCCAGATTTTCCAGGGTGGGTTTAAGTGGCACGACTTCCTAGTGAAATTTAAATGAATGGCCCTAAGTACAAAACCAGAAATTCCGCATTCTTCCCAGTGCCTGGCCAGGGATCTCAGTCTTCTCTAACAAATACCAGCACACCACAAACTTCCAAGTAGACGAATTCAGGGTCCCTCTTAACTGGCATGAGATTCTGTAGTAGTTCTGGGATATTGGTTGGAAAGATGTTAAGAAGTTCTTGATCAAAAAAAGTCAAAAAAATTAGAGCTTAGGCTATCCAATACCAAATTCTTTTGAACTGTTTCTTCACTGGCACAATTATTGGTTACATGTTGAGTCATCTTACCTAAGTTATATGGGAACTGTATGTGTACTGTGAATCTGGCTTCAGTGAATAGTTTTTAGTGTGGTGATAAAGCTGAGAACACTTCAGAATGGATGATCTGGAAGGAAGACATAAACAAGTGAAAACAAAGGGCTGTTCTTTGCCATTATGCCACTTGAATAATTAAGCCATGTCTATATTGATTATTTTTCTTGGTAGCACTGTGGAATAGGTTGTGTGTTGAATGCTATATCTTTGCATCTATTCATATGCTGTTTTATACAAATGGAAGAGCTCATTTTTGTACATTTAGTTATTTATGATTTTAATGAAAACTGCTTTGTTGAAATTAAGTGATAGTAAATAACAAGATGATGTCGCTTCCCAAAATATGCTTCTTTGGAAGGGAAAACTGAAAATAGTGTTTCTTTTATTGTTACTGCAAAAGATGACACTTTTTTGGTATTTCTTTAATGCAACATGCCAAGTTAAAAATATGGGATGTGTCTTAGATTGAGTTAACAAGCTATATCATCTCTTTAAATATTTTCAGAAAGTGATTAAAAACAAAAGGACATTTTGCTCTCTAGCTCAGATTCACGTTTGAAACAGGATTTTCTATGGTAACAAAATTAGGAAAGCCCTAATTTAGCAAAAGATGAATTGTAATAGTCCAATAACACAATTCAGAAATGACACTTGTGGAATCTCAGTTTGCAGAATCAGAACAAGTGTAACTGTATGACTTCAATGTATTGTTGCTCTGTTATTTTAAAACTTGCAAGATTCGTGTCTCTGTGTGCCTTTGGCTCTGAACGTGTTATGTAGTAAATTAAAGAAGTGAGTTTTCATCTTTGTTCTCCCAGGAGCTGGCAAGCTGTGGCTGGAATAAAAAAGAGAAATACAGTTCTGCACCGAATGCTGTTGCTTTCACCAGAAGATTCAATCATGTGAGTTATTTTTTTCCAGCATCATTACATGTACACATTTTAGAAAGTCTGTGGCATTAAGTGTTCTGGCACATCACATCTATTTTGGATCAGAGCTGATTTCTTGACAACTTAAGGAACTCCTTTTAGCAGATACTCTATCTACAGGATACGCAGAAGGGCCAAACCAGTGTTGAAGAAGTAGCTGTGATTCTGTTTTAAATAGCAGTAATTGATGAAAAATGCATATTTTTCCCCATAACTGCTGGCTGTCTTCTATGTAAAGACAGAATCGTAATTACAGGTTAGAGGCTTGCCATACAGGATTTCTGGACTAGTAATGAGATGTAATTTCCTTCTTCTTCTTCTTCGTCTTCGAGTGTCTTATGCTTCACATCGATGTTTTTGTCTCTAGAAATAGAAACCTCTTGTCAGCATGGTAACCTTTTTAAGGTGATTCTAGGCAAACTTTCTAGAAATTCCAAACAATTTTTCTATACAAAACTTGTTCTTTAACTCTCTGTTTGGCATAAGTTTTAGGCAGTATATTTGAGGCTTCTGGTTTTCCTATGTAACAATTTCTCTGTATAAAATCAACTGTTAAAAGAAGAACAGAAGTCTCCTTTTCTCCACATTAAAGCTGGAGGAGTCCAGCTGAGTAGTTACCCAGTCATCTCTCAAAACTGTGATGCTTCTTTTAAGTAATGCCGTATTTTTCTCTTTCAGATGAAGTAATTCTCTTACTCTCATCTCTCCTCTTGTAAACATTTAATAATGTCTCAAACTTACAAGCCGTCTTCCAGACTTAACCTCTGTACCCAGTCTCAGACCTACAGAGATCTTTGTTAATTATCTGAAGCTCTGACCAAACCTCTACAATTTCCAGGGTTTCTTTTTTTATCAGTTCTTGTGTTCTTTCTCACTTTGCATGATTGCCCTCATTGAGGATATGATCAAATCCTATTACTTTTTACTGACAACACTTGGAATATTTCTTAACCTGCTGACTGAAATGCTTGTCTGGGTTTTGCGTTTTGGACACTTGCCTGATTCTGCACTGACCTATGCTGCAAACTTTTTGTGACTGTAGCATCTGGGGCATTTGGTCAAGAATTTAGGATCTTTTTCGTGGTGGTTTTTGGTTTTTTTTTTTTGTTTGGGGTTTTTTGGGGGGTTTCTTCTGGGTTTTTTGGGGGGTCATGTGGTTTTTGGTTTTGTTTTTGGGGGGGGGTTTTGTTTGGTTTGGGGTTGGGGGGTTACTTGTTTGGTTTTGTTGGGTTGTTTTGTGGTTTTTTTGGTTTGGTTTTGGTTTTTTTGGTTTTTTTGTTGTTGCTGTTCTGCATTTAGCTTTTGAAGTTGCTCCTGTTAGAATGTATAGGGTAGTATAAAAACACTAATGGTTTTGACACTAATCTCATTGATAGGCCACTGCTGCCAACATTTGCTGCCTTGCTTATTCATGGAAGTTTACTCTTGAAAAAAATGTTTGGTTTTGCTGAACGTTGTGGAATGTTTTTGTAGTGAAAGCCATGTTAGGCAGTGTAACTCATTGAGGAGCTCACTTCTCAGTTGTTGTTGTGTGCTGTACTGCAGAACTGCCTAAAGTCAGCTTCAGACATCCTAAAGAATTCGTAAAATATGCTCAGTAGCCAGAAGGAAGGAGGGGAAACCTTAACATGGGAATAAGGACTTCCATCAAGTTTACATCAGCCTTTGTTCTGGCTTCAAGGAAAGCCATCAGTCTTACTTGTGTATAGGAGTGGAGAAGGAAAAGGACAATGGTTGTTTCTGCTCTGCTTACCTGGGGGTTCTAATGCTTAGTCCTAAAATAAGTCATTGGGACTTTTGGCATTCTGAGGCAGGAATACATGTCATCAAAATTTTGTTAACCTTTGAAATTTCACTGGGTTTAAATCAAGCTTTTTACATCTGCCTCTTTCCTCTTTGCCCCCAGCTTGCCAAAGGAAAACCATGAACAGCTCTCACTTTTTAAGTAAAGAGAATATTAAACTACTAACAGCTGCTTCTCAGCAAACTGATGTGCAGATAGCATTTTGGAAGCAGGGAGGATTCTGTGCAGTTGATTACATTCCACTGAGGATGAAGCAGGGCAGTTCCAGCATTAGGTATGGGATACTTGGATGTGGTGCCTGTAAAAACAGATTGAGTTCAGGGAAGAGAAATCAGTTGAATCCTTCGGTGCCAGGACTCTCTTCTTGGAAGATTAATTGTTACCTGGTACTCCATATATATCTACATATCTAATATTAAAATTTGTTTAAAAATATGTAACTCCTTCACCTTTTTTTTTTAAGCTCTGATCTCTCATTTTTCAGCTTTCTTCTGAAAGTGAGTTGTATACTTGCTGCTGCTGTTACTGGTGAACCTGTCAGAGTGGACAATTGCCAAGTTCACTTACTGGATCACTGTCCTACCTTTTAAAAATAAACTTTCATCATATGTTTCAAACAGACAGAGTTTTTGTAAGGTAATTGTTTATGTAAAGGTCACTATTGCTCTCTTGATTGTCAGAGTCCTTCAACTGAAAACCTCTTTCTTGAGGTTTTTATTTAAACAGGGGTAGAACTGTGCTGCCACAGAGCTTAAACTATTAGAGAAATTTGTCAACTAGATTCAGTACATTGGAACAATTTTACAGGAAGAGATCCCACTTGCAAAAGGAAAATTTTATGCTTTGCTGACTCTTTGTTTATGAGGCTTTTTAGTTTGATTTTTTTTTGCATCCTTTTTTAACTGAAATGCAAACATTTTATGTAGAACTTTGTCTTGAATATTGTAGTGTTGCTGAATTGCAGTGAATTTAACTAGGGTTATTGGAAATTAAGGAATGGAGTGATTACTATGCATGGAAGATACCTGAAAGAAAAATCCAGAAACTATTAAAGATATTATTGAATTTCTGTATCTTTGGATTAGCATAAAAAGCACAATGAGTTTTGGAAGCAATGACTGTGAACTTAAAAGCACCAGTATAACAGAATTAGTATTTGAGATAAGGCAAACGTGGGATAGTTTAAAAATCTTGAGATGTGATTCAAGAACAGATATGTTCAAAGTTAAACCTGTTATTCTCAGTTGACCTTAATAAGGAAGAATATAAATATACAATTATATGTCAAGGCTTTAAATGCTGCCTTGAACTGGTATCAAAGGCATTGATACCCAAAGGCTGTGAGTCATCCAGCTGATTGATGTTGGTATAATAACATTTAAATGCAGCAAAAGAGGAATATATGGAAAAAATATCTATTATTTATGTAAAGAATGAACAAAAGTATTTCTTTAAATTACTGCTTTTTCAGTATGTGGAGTACATTAGGTTATGGTGCTGTCTAAAGATACCAGTTAACAGACAAGAGCAGCCAAAACCCACTGTTTATGTCACTAAAAACACATGAAAGAGGGCTGGAAGTGGTTGAAGTGGAAGTGATTAAGTGTGTTTAATTCTGTATCTCCTGCCTACTCTGTCACTGAAGGGACTGCTGGCCTCTTAGCTTTGAAGGAAGTTTTGTTCTGGTTTGTTAGGTTTTTTTTTTCCCCTGCAAGAGCTTGGAAGTGTTGAGCTGAGGTCTGGCTGGGACTGGGACAGAAACCAGGCTTCCTTGGATGAACAAGAGCATTTGTGTGTCACAGTGTTTGTGTCTCTGTGATGCCAGGGGTCTTCCACAGAAGTCAGGACCAACAGTGGAAACTGGGGGATTTTTATCCTGATGAAAATGCTTGAGCGATGCTCTGTGTTCCAAGCAAGTGTGTCACAGTCTGGCCTATCACAGGCATTCTTCTGTTACATCAGCACTCTGATAACTTAAAATCAAAGATATTTGGGATCTTAAGGTGTAGTGCTGCGTGTGTTGTCCTTTCCTGATTCTTTATGGTACAGAAATCTATGTTAAAAATTCAATTTCCCTTGATGTTCAGTGGGAGAGCATCTCCTTAAAAACTCATTGATCGGTCAGGGGAAAAAAGTTCTTTTTCTCAAGCTGTATAAGTACACCAGAGCACCAAACTGAGGTCAAGCTTTTTATGTGACAAAATTTTGAAGTACTGTCAAGTATTTTATGTATTCAGTACTTCTATATTTGATAGAATCATAGCACATCTCAAGTTGGAAGGGGCCCATTAGGATCATCGAGTGCAACTCCCTGCCCCTGGCAGGTCTCAGTAGGGACACCTTCAGAACATTTAATTAAAGAAAATACTGGAGAAGGCCTGGCTACAATCTACGTATTTTCCTTTTCTAAACAATAAAGAAGGTGCAACAGTTAAAATTCTCTATTTCTCTCACTACTACTGAGATCGTCTCAGCAGTTGGAGCCCTGTCCTTAAAAGAAAATTGTTCTATAAGTAAACAAAGGGAATGGCAATCTCTGTCATTTAAATACAGGTACCGTCACTATAATTTTCAGATTATTACAATTTGATGATGTACCATTAAAAATGAGACAATTTTCCATATTTTCTCCTTTTAACTTTGAACAGTGGTTTCAAAACATCTGCCATTTTTGAGCATGGCAACATGCTGAGACTTTTTTAATCACATGGAACCATTTTGTGTTTGTGAGGATAACACGGTTTTGTGAGCAGATATTTTGCTTTACAAAAAAGGAAAAAAGGAGAGAAAATGAAGAAAAATGAAAGGAAACAGAAACCTGAGCTCCATGGTTAATTTTTTCCTGGCTAATACAATCTCAGACAAACAGACCAAAGGAAAGTGGTTCTTATGCAAGATGTTTGTGGAGATTTTTTGTGGGTTTTCTTGTCATTCTTCCATTTCTCAGTTCCAAAGAGCTGTTGTGATTTAACATCCCGTTTTTCATCAGATCTCTGTAACTTCACTGCAAATGTAATCATTTTGGAGGTGTGGATCTTCTTGTGCTCTTCTGTGAAAGGAGCTATCATAATGTGCCAAGTGGAATGGGATATTTCATTTTTTTAATTGAGATTTTGGGCAGGAACCTGAATACATACACAATGTTAGTTTACAAGAAGTAGATTAGCATCACTTAAAAATCAAAGCAACACGACATGCTGAAAGGTTTTTATGTATGAGAATGTACATTTCTTCATACACCATTTTCAGTAGTTTTGTAAATACCAGTCATGCTGGATCTTGATGATAATTGATTTTTTCTTAACTCATAGGGAGTACATGAATAAAAGCTGCAGCATTTATTGCCCTTTGCTAATTCTCACTACTGCTTTATTGGAGTCACGGAAGTGTTCATTTTTTATCATTCTTTGTGAGGGCAGAGGGTGGGAGGGAGCAGAGAAGAGAAAACAGTTCAGACACATTACCAAACACTTTGAGAGTATAGCCTTTATGAGACGTTCAGGTAAGGATGAAATCCAGCAGCCCTCCTTTACCCTGAATATAGCAGCAATCTTACAACAGTGAAGTCAGTCCTAAAAAGCTTAACTGAGAGTGTGATACTGTGCTGGATATTAGCAGGTAATTAGCATAGCCAGAAAGAAGAGTACAAACTATAGGCTGGGTTATGGCAGAGCTTCCTACCTTCTGTTCCAGTTTTGTTCAGGATTAATTGTTTTTCGAGGTGTTGGAAATGTCAGTGAACTGTAGTTGAAGCTGTTCAATTCACATAATAGTTAAATAACACAGCTTTGACATTGTGGAAAAGCAAACCAATGGATATGATTCAATGTTAGTGTTTATATTCCTTCATTTTGTAGGCTTTCCATAACATTTCTTCATTATTTTATTTTCCTGGGACCGCATTGTTCAAAGTTTGACTGTTCAGCCATTTGCTTTGTGTGTGATCTCATCCTCAAGCTTACCCTGAACTCAAGTCTGTTTCCACAGATCATACTTTCATAAAAATAAATCAAGCTTTTACAGGTGTAGTGTTGAAACTCTGTATTTTTTAAGAGGAATTTTTTCTACTTTTTAGGTAAGCTTCTGGGTTGTTAGAGAGATTCTGCATGCACAGACTTTAAAAATACGAGCTGAGGTTTTGAGCCACTACATTAAAACTGCAAAGGTAAGAATTTGTATTGTGAAGGGGGTTTGGGGATTCACTATGATCAAAGGTTTTGTATCTAATTTGGTCAGTTCAAAAATACACTGGGGGAAATATTTGTCTGACACCTGGCTTAGCTGTGGTTGTGTCTGCCGACATCAGTAACTGTTTGGCTTCTGTGTGTCACGAAGTGTACAGTCAGTTTAAACATCAGTCAGAAATGGTTTGTTTGCTTTTACCATTGGAAGGAAAGGATCTTTTACTCAAATAATACCAACTTAATAGATACGGTTTGAAAAATAGACTTCAGTTCAGGAAACGTTTTGGAGCTCTCTCTCTTTCCTAAAGCCTTTTGGACTGACACTCATAAAAGGGTCAGCAAATCTGGAGTGACATATAGCCCTTCAAACAGAGTGAAACTTGAGGAAGGGGATGTTTTTCAGGCTTTTGCTGTCAGATTGTGTCTGCCTTTTACTACAGCTGACTGCTGTGACCACCCTGGGTTACCTGCAAAAAAAGATGTAAAATATTTGTTCATTAATTAATTTTGTATTCAAATGCATTCCCTGTCTTTACAAGCCCTTTTTTAATGAAGCAATATTTTACTCCCATGGGATTTGACTCTTAACTTTGGGCAAAGCAAGAGCTAATTTTGTAGGATTCCACAGGCTTTGCTCAATAATCATGCTGTGATTATAAACTGTTAATGATATCTCTTAAACATCCTTTGATGTCTGATGAGTTAATGTATCTTCATCTCATGTATTTTTAAAAACCAGTTCTTATGTTTTTATTTGAAATAGAAACATACGAAAATTGGCTTCCTGATCCATGTCCCTCTGTAGGAGGGGGAGGTTGAACTCTGTGTGGCCATAGTGCAGAACAGATGTGGGCAGCCAGGTGGGCTCAGGTTTGGTTCATACTGGGATGGGACTGGCCAGTGCTGGGTGTTGTAGGCTCACTCTGGGCACAGCACCCTGAACGTGCCTGACCTCACCAGTGCACTGCAGGCTGTAGTATCTGCTGGAATGCTTCTGGTTTGGAGGCAATTATGTGCTCTAACAATCAGATAATTGAGCTTTGCTTACCTGTCAGTTGTAAAAATCAGGTACAAAAAGCGAGAAACTCTGTATGGGGTGTTTTTTTATCAGTTAATTGACTTCTGTGCTTTTTGCCTTGGCTTTGCTTACATACGGCTGCTGACATGCAGTCACTGCAGTGGGGGCTGTTGGAAGGAGTTTCTGTTCACACCAAAGCTGTTATCAAAGCAGCCTGCTGCCAAAGGTCACACTAATTCCCTTTTCTTGAGAAAAGCTGTAAATCCACTCCACAGTGAATTCCTTGTGCTGGCAACCTATTGTATAGCTCCAAGTCCTTTAATGGTATCTCATCTATACAGCTTAATGCATGAGGTAATTAGACCTAACAGTTGCATTCCCCTGAAGTTCCAGACTGTCCTGGTTGGTGAGGACTTCTGTTTCAACGCTGGCAGCGGCTGGGAAAGCCCTTCTTTTCATTTCTAATCAGCTACACTGTCCCAAAGGACTGTGAACTTTATTAATTTGTTTCGGATGTGTGTGTGAGGAAAAAGGCTTATTGTGTGAGTGGAGGGAAAAACTTCAGCAGGACTCCTTGGAAGGGGAATAGGACTGTGGTATATGACAAACATCCAACCCCTTCCACCTTGCCCCACGAAATACTGATTGCCCTTTACACTTGTTTACTAAGGATCCTCCCAAAAGAGGATGAGGAGAGGGAAGCACTTCATCAAAAGGTGTGGGCAAACTCCCACTGTCAGCAGGACATGCTGGAATCATGGGGGTCCGAGCAATGTTTCTGGGAATGTTACTGGGGTGCCATTAAATATTACTGGGATGCCATTAAAAGTTGTATTTCTAATACCTGTGAAGACTTTGTTCCATAAAAGGCTGTAAGCTTCCTGGCAGTGTGGTACGTGGAGAGAGAGAATCATTTGCCCTATTCCAAAACCATTAGCCAGAAACCACCCTTGCCGGTAGCACTTTCACCCTTCCAAACAGAAGGTCTCCTTTGATGTTCAGCATTTTAGCCAGTATTACTTTGGTCTGGTTTTTTTTGTCCTTTTGCCGCCTGAAAGGCTTCCTAGGCAAGAGGCAATCTGAGTTTCAAGTAGGAAAAAGGATTTCCACCATTTTTTGAATAGGAAGGGTTCCCTGTTTTATCTTGCTGGAATCCTAACCTACCTTTGTGAATATTCCAGAAATTATCATTTCTCTTTAGCAAAGTTTCGGTGTTAGGGGTAAAACCTCAATTTGGGTGCACTGCACCAAAAATGAATGTAGTTTGGATCTCTGGGTGCTCACAGCTATCAGAACAACTGAAGTTGCAGAAGAGATTCAGGAAGAGCATTTTTTTCCAGACTGTTTTTAAGCTTTTATGACAGTAGTACCAGTAGTTACTTGGCCAGGGCAGTGAGTAATTTTGGAGACAGAGGGAAAGGAAAAAGAAAAGGGAGGGAAATTCCAAATGTGTAAGAAAATGCACTTAAGCACAGTGGTTTTTAGAGAGTTTTTGAGAAAATTCTTTTACCCTAATGTTTTCTCTGTTCAATTTTGATTAGGTTGTTGCTTTCCACTAGTTAGTTGTTGTATCCCAAAAATGGCCTTTCAGTGAGAGGAGTACTCCAGATATGTGGCTTTTGAAATTTACCTCCTTGAGTTCATCCTGCTAAGATATATCTTGGAGCTTTGATGTAGCCTTGGTAGTTTCATAAACTGTAGGTACTGACATGATTACATCATTCACCATTGGATTGTCCTTTCTGGCATGTTGTTTTAAAATACTGTTGAATGCAATGAAAGGAATTTGTTGGGTTTGAATGTCAAAGAATTTCTGGCACTTCTAATATATTCCCCAAGATGTGTGTCTGTATAGATTTTTTAAAGGGTTCTCTATGGGCTAGGAAACAGCTAGTTAGTGTAATCCAAAACCATAGAGATGCAGGAATGAATAATTAGGAGGTGCCGTAAAAGTGGTCTGGGTGCACAGCAGTTCGCTGTAACACTTCATTTTAGATCGTTCAAGGTTTCTGCATCTCTATGTTATTTCTTCTGTATTCACTATTGGCAGCACTTGGAATGTTGTAGTTGTTATTTCTTTTTTCCCCTCAGAAACTGTATGAGCTGAACAATCTCCATGCCCTCATGGCAGTGGTGTCAGGCCTCCAGAGCGCTCCCATCTTCAGGCTGACCAAGACGTGGGCGGTAAGTGAGCAGCAGGACAGTGGGGTGGGGTTAATTAGTTCTTAGCTAAATACAGCATTCTGAAGCTTGTTTTCAAGGATGCAGCAGTTACTACAGATAGCTTTAGTTTTATTCTGCTGCGTACATAATGCTTCTAGTTCCTCTGAAGTCTATGGTTTCCTCTTGAATTTTTTTTCCCATTCTGGTGTAGAAATATTTTCCTCTGAAAAATAGTTCCCTGCAGATTCTGCTAAATGCAGAGGCTTCTCATTTGGCCAGAAGCTACTTTGTATTTAGTTGCTGGAAAATTCTGAATGCCAAAGTGGGTCATACTTTAATCATTTAGGGGTTTATACTGTTGGAATTTTTTTTTGCTATGGAGAGCAGATGTTCAGAAACTCTTGATTCAGTTTCCATAAAGAGATTTGTTGTTTCTCTGACTGATAACTAACTCTAGCACTTTTCATTAGTATTTCATAGTTACAACTCTGTTAGGCAGTATATTTGTAGTTCTGCCTTTGTACAGTTGTGAAAGAACAGTATTCTTTGGAATAATTTTTATTTTTCATCTGTTTTTTGACTGGCATTAATACTGTTTTATCATTGTTTCCTCGATAAGAAGAATATTAGGAATTACTTTTGCTCATTGATGCCTCAGAGCTTAGAGAACAGTCCTTATTCAGGCGTATATTGTGTAGTTTTCCAGCTGTTTCAGATGAATGCGACATTCAGTGTGACAGAAATAATCAGGTGACTGAAATGCTCCTGTGCAAGGGATGCGTATAAGTAGATCACTAAAAGAAGCTGAAAACTTTCACTGTGCACACATCATTGCATCCTTGGATGTTGCAAAAAGTGTTTGTGTGATAACTGTGTGAAAATGTTGTTCAGTTGATAAATATTACCAAAACTGAATATAATTCACTCCTGCCAAGATACTCATCTAGAATTCTCGTCACATTTTGCAAATGCACAGTTAAGTTAGGCATTGCTTCCAAATACCAAAATTCTCTCTGAGGAAATCTTAGTGAAATTAACACTTCAAAATGATCTCAAGGCGAACTTCTGGTTTTCAGATTTTATATCGAGGAATTGATGCCTCAACAGTTTTATGTAACTGTGAGGCCGAATTGGTTTTTAAATCTCTTTTTGTACACAACTCAAATTAAATTTAACTATCACCAAATATTAATAATAACCACATTAGTTACTACCATGGTGATTAGTTACTACCATTCAGAACTGGGAGTCCCCAGTTTCTTTTGATGCTTGGTTATGCACTGGTTTGCACTTACAAGATTTATTTGTGTGCTCTTGACATATGTATCAGTCTTTAAAGTTCACTCCTCTTCCAACCTCTGAAATGACAGGTAACTTCTCTCACATTTCGGCAGGTGTTTGATTCCTCATACAATCCCAAGCGAGTCTGTGCTTTTCATCATCTTACATAAGCCTTTGTAAATCCAAGTTGCAGGGCAGCTCCCAGCAATGTGCACTGCAAACTGATTTAGTTGTCCTTCTCTTGGAAGTTCAGCTTATAAATTCTTAAAGTAATTCTAAGCCTTTGGCTTTGTGTGTATTAAAAGCAAGAAAAGGCACACCAAGCCTTTATTTGAGTCACAAAGGCATTGGGGTAAGTTCTACAGTAACCGTCCAAAAGCTTCAACAAGGAGGGATCTCTTCTCCATTTCTGAGATTGTAAATTGAGTTGATTGAGAGTTACTACAAACTTAAGTCAGGAAAGTAGCTGCAAGTATAATCAATCCCTAAAAAAAAAAAGCCACCTTATATGGTTGGAATCTAGAGTTGAAAGGAGCCATTAAATACTTGCTTGCTAATCTAATGTTCCTAAAAAAGATGAAATTCATGTCTTCTGACAGTATGTCTGAATTTGTCTGAAATTTGTCTCGCTCATTGCCTGCACACACTCTGAACTCTGGAGAATAATAAGTGCTGCTTTTAATGTGTGATTTGCCCCATTCAAAACTTGAGAAGAATTTTGTGAGCCTTTCCAAGAAGGTTCACAGAATAGAATATTCAGCTTCTCTCCATTTAATGTAAAGGAATTCTAGACAACCAGTGAGGATTTGGGCAGTGTAAGCAAATAATCATTTAATATCTGAAGTGGGGTGAGCCAGTGTCCTGAGACCTCATCTCTTCTTGCTGGCATTTCAGAAAGGTTGTATTCAGTGCTGGCACACCACAGCTAGAAAGCCAAGAGTAATGCAGAAGGCTCCAAATCCTTCCCTGCTGCCATAAACTGTCAACCTTAGTTTTTATTGTCTCTGCATGTGTACAGCTCTTTACTGTTCCTTTCATCTAAGAAACAGAAGAAGAAACATTATTTTAAAAAGAAGCAGCTCCAAAACTGAAGGACTAAGAAATGGGTCCTTGCTTGGCCCTCACAGAAACACTTTTAATGTTCTTGGCTTCTCTGTACTTTTCTCCCTTAGTGCAGGAAGTGGAGGCATGACAGGAATTGGCCCATGAGCACCAGGGAGGTCGTGCAGGATCAGCTTGTTACGAGATGATCCAAAGAGCCTGAAAAGATACATCACACTTGAATAAGAGTGTGCAAGTCAGCATGTTTTGAGGAAAATACAATTCATTTCACTCAAGTTTGAAGTCAGGCCATCATTATATCTGTTAGTCTTGTCTTACCTTTCAGTCTCCAAAACTACAAAAAACCTTCCAGACATGAAATGATGGCAGGATATTTTAGGATATTATTAAAAACAAGGTAGTCCAGGCTGATAAAACTGGAACTAGCTTTGAAGAGATGAACTTCAAAAGATAAATGCCATGTTCAGGTGTTTGGAAAGGAGTCCTGCCAGTCTGCTGCTTCCTTCTCTTAGAGAGAGAGAGAGAGTTTGCAGTTCCAGAGAATGGGAGATGCTGTTCATTTGAGTATTGGAACCAAACCTAAATTAAAGATGCCAATTAATTTCTGGAATGTCAATGAACATGTCTTAGGAAACAATTCATTTTCAACAAGTGGCTTTCTCCTGAAAGCCAGTGTTTAGTTTCTCTGTCCTCATAAAGAGTTGGATATAGGAAATGTAAGTAAAAATAATGTATTTCAACAGTGAGTTTACAGAAGGGGAGACTTCACTTCTGTCAGGCTCACCTAGGTTGATCCTTAACTGAAGTGAAAAAAGAGTATGCATAGAAACTTAGCGACCTGACCCTTGTAATTGCATTGTAGGGGAAAAATTGTGACTGGGACTTGGAACGCTGAATCTCCTGCCAGAATGTTCGGTGGGAACATCTTACACCCTTTGTTAAATTCTGACTCTGAGTTGAAATGAAGACTTTGAGGCAGTTTTGCAGCAGCAGTTCAGCGAGATGTTTTGAAAATATCGTAACTTACATTCCCAATCTTGCAAAGACAGCCTGGTATGCTGTTATTCCTGTCAAAGGAAGGGATTGGAGGCAGGAGGAATGGATAATGAAGGAGAACCATGACTTTTAAGTTTTCCCTTCAAAGTGGATGTTTCTGTAATATTAAGAGGCAGTAAAATTGCCAGTTGGCAGAAGAATACAAGTCCATAAGCCTTCTGTAAAAAACCATAGATAAAATCCTTACTCTTTTCTAGACCTTCAAGCATATGGACATATGCATATCTGCATTCATTATTTTTGAAATTGTAGATTAGGTAAAGGTATTTATCAGACCGTAATGGCATTGGTTTGTTTGGAAAATTATTATTTGAGATGGATCTCGATTCAAGAATAAGAGGTTATTTTGGAAATTGTTTTTTTGTGAAGCTGGATTAGTATAAAATTTCTCAGGGTATCTGACAAAGAAATGGTAACACAAGCCACGGTGTGGTTTGTGGAGCAGAGGGGGCCCTGGTTCTGTATAGGCACCGCTCAGCAATAACAAAAACATGTCTGTGTTAACAGCACTGTTTTCAGCACATATCCAAGATACAGCCCATACTAGCTACTGTGAGGAGAATTGACTCCATCCCATCCCAAGCCAACACACTTAGGGCTAATCAGAGTGAAAAGGTTACTGGCATGAGTGCTGCTGATGTGGACAGCACATGAGGTTGTGTTAGCTAGTCTTTTGATAACTTACATTGTTTCAGAAGGATCCTCCAGGACACTAGTGTTTTTACCTGTTTCATTTTTAGAAGTGTTTTTAAATTTAACAGACAGAATAGTTGCTTTTCTTTGTAAACTAAGTGCTTCTCCTTAAGGAGTAAATGATGTAATTTTGAAGAAGCTGAGTTAAAAAAACACAAAAACAGAACAAAAAAAAACCCAGAAAAAACCTGCACACCAATAACAGCAACAGCAATGGGGAAGTGGAAATCTCTTCTTGTAAGAGGAAAAGAGAAATCATAATGATCAAACTTAAACTCATATGCTTTTGCCTTCTTTTTTCTTTCCCTAGTTACTGAGTCGGAAGGATAAAGCCACCTTTGACAAGCTGGAATATGTTATGAGTAAAGAAGATAATTACAAAAGGCTTAGAGACTATATCAGCAGCTTGAAGATGACTCCTTGTATTCCCTATTTAGGTAAGTTTAGCCTATTTCTCCAGTAATTACACAAGCTAAATACCATCTTTTAAGCATTCATGAAACTCTTTCAGTACTTCAGTGAAGAATTTACAACCCAATGTGATTCTGGACACTCTGTATGTGGCAGAATAGAACCTCAGAAAGAAAATACCTCTTAAACCTCACAAACACTGCAGGTTTTATGCTCAGTATCAGTTTTCTAGGAAACTATTTTGCCACGTGTTGTACAGATACACTGACTTCTGGAGAAGTACTTCAATTGTTATGCCTGCTAGCCCTCCTGAATACTAAATACAGGGCTGTTGTAGTAATGATGACTTTTAGTTTATGAGAAGCTATAAATCACCAGCCTCTGAGAGAAATAAATATAGAACTTAGAGTTTGGAACATGGTAAAATCTGGAGATATTGCTGCATTTAATATACACCTGTGTGACAAGAGAAACTGGGTTGTTACAACTGACTCAGCCTTATGGAATAATTTTTAGTAAGTTGTATTCCTGTGTGTCTAAAAACAAGATAAATGCACTTAATATGTGTTGGTTTTGTTGTCAAGCTAATTTAGTGTTACTTAAACAGACATTAAAATGATTAGTGTGCCGTTCTTAGCTTTTGTTTCATTAGATGTTGGTAATCACATAAAATTAAGGAACTCTGCATCCAATTTTTCATATTTTTGCAGACAAGAAGTTGCTCTTACACCTGAATTGAGGATGAGCTCTTGTGGTCATTAAGGCCTATTAAGCTGTAATCTCTTTGTTCCTGAAGTTTGATATTTCCTTTACTCAGCTGGGCTGTAAACTTCTTCAGGATTAATTGGTTGAATTTTACGTGCGTGACACAGAAATAGATGAAAATACTTCACTGTGGGGGGACCAGATTTTAATGCCCTGTAGTGTTTGTCATTCAGTGCCTGAATTGGAAGGTACAAAAAAGAAGCCAAGCATTCTGTAATGTGATGAACCATGTAGCTTTCCCACCGTGGGTACACAGGCAATATAGAGACATGATACATAGTTCTGAAATGCTTCCTATGCTGATGCTTTTTACCTGTATGCCATGATTTTTGAAACATGGAGCTAGTATCAAATGGTTTTGTTGCTGATTATAAAAATCCCAAGCCAAATACTGGGAAACAGTTTTTAAGTTTAGTTCAGTTACAGGTGTTTTCGCCAGTAAGTAGCAGCTTCTTGTCTAACTTTTGCATTAGAATAACCTTTGGGCTTGACCTTGACAGTTGGAAGTGAAATACATAATTCTTTTCTATTTAGAAAGAAATGCTCTTTTCTGTGACTGGCTGTAGTTAAAGCATGTGTTGTGACCTGGTTTCATGTGATACCAGTTCTTATTAGTGTCATGAGGGATGTCCTCAAGCCTTTTTTAAGTCTCCAAAGGAACAGCAAATTCTGGTGCACTCCCTCTAAAATTAATTTTGTGTGGTTTAAAAAAGTGGCAAAAAGAACAAAATTGCCTTGAACATACAGTCGTGATAAATCTGGATCCACTCTGGAGGACTGATAGTTGCATCCAAGTTTTCTCATTTGATGAAAGCTTTAATCTCTGCTAAGACCTGGATAGATTTGTTATTTCTTCCATTTCCTTCCCAAGGAATTTCTACTAATGTAAGAGTCACATGGAACAGAAGGAACTTAAATTGCTTGTTTAACTTACTGTCTTAAGGTTATCAGTGATACGATTCCTAAAAGGAATATTTCTGCTGTAAAATTCTGTAAGGGAGTAGTGCTGCCCTTGGTTTAAAACACATAGGCAAGCCTGCCTAGAAGCCTGCAAGTGGAAATGGCGATCATGGCGTGTGCTGGGAAGGGGATTCCTCAGGGGAACCTTTCCCTCTCATGGAGGAGTGGGGCTTTCTTCACTCTTGGTGGGGAGATCCAGCCATGCTCCCCCCAAATGCTCTTTGGAAGAGTGCAGAGCATCAGACTTGCCACACAATTAAATTTGCCATTGCAAATCCCCTCGAGAGAAACATTGGCACTGGTCATGGAGAACCCTGTTTGGAAGGTCGTAGGGAAAATGAGCATATAAAGGAATTTCAGCTGCAATTTCAAGGATGAATGTTTTGCTCTTGTGCAGCCACATACCAGATGTGGGTGTAGATTTTTTTTCATGGCCATCATGGCATTATAAGAGAAAGCCTCAGTGGTGTCGTTTTTGCAATAGGAGCGCAGCCACAGAAGTACAGATTGTTGTCTTATTTTCACAGCTCTGTGGACAAGATAACGATGTCCTTCCACATTTAACTGGGGGCTGGGGGCAGAAATAAAAATGTTTCTCAGCTCCTTGCAGTAACGATTGTGACGTGATTCCAAAATTCCAGAAATGCAGGTGGGACCAGCACATCATCAGTGTGGACTCACCTACTTAAATGTGAGTGTGAAAAGCTGTGCAACACCAATAAAGATGTTCAGCACCAGGCCCTTGATGCATAGTGTGAGATATGTCATCGATGCTGCATCGCCCAGGCAACTAAAGCAGGCAACAAATGGGAGCTGTATATGTGATGTTGTATTTCACCTTAGAATAAAACCCTATTCCCCAAGGGAGTGTTATTCCAGAGTTCTGATCAGTTTGAGATTGCACAATGAAACAACTGAGCCATATCTTGAGAAGTAAGATTTTTATTTAACTAAGCAGTACTACCTTGTGAGATATTTTTCTTATAGCTGTCTTTGAGGAGTTATATCCAGGAACAGAAAAGCTGAAAACAGATTATTAAGTATTCATCTGAGGAATATTCAGCTGCTTCAGTGATAGTGCTTGCAATGGATTTTGGAAATAGGTGTGAAAACCGTGTTTCAGGTTTCATACAAGTTGAACTTCCTTAAGGTCTGCCTGGTTAAATTTGGACTTACGGTAGAGGAACGGTGAAGGCTTTATCCCTCCCAGACAGACTGCTTCTGAATGCCCAGGGCAAGAGGCCTGAGGGATGCTACAGCCTCTCCTGAAAATCTTTCAAAAGAAAAAGTGTGAGAGAAAACATTGAACTTTGAAAGTCATTCACCCTGCTTAGAAAATTCAGCCCCAAAGCTACAAACTGATAGAGTTACAGGCATTTGAAAGTGAATTATTGTACAGAGTATGAACCAACCCAAAAAAGACATGCTGTGCTTTCCTTCCTCGTAATCTTAAATTGGCGACTTAATTAAGTCTTTGCTCTCAGAGCACAGCATTTGTACAGTCCAAGGTTTCTGGGTGTATTTTGTAATAATGTTTAGTTAGTGTCATCCTGCAGCATTAAATTGGGGAAGGCTCACTTTTTAGATGTCTAACATATAAGATTTAATTAAAAGGCTGAGTGCAAGCTAATTTTACTTTGGGGTTTCTGCAAAGTACACCTTTCACTGAGTGCACTGAATAAACAAACACTGTTTTTGTAGCAGGCAAGAGATTCTTGGGGTAAAATATGCTCTCTGCCAAGGAGAGGAAACCTGCCGGTTGAATGAACTAAAAGCTGTCAGAAGTGATCATTAAAGGAATGTTTTGGAAGGCATCTTCCCTATTTAAGTTTACCTGAACTGCTTTTCTATCCAGCTACCATAGAGAACAAAGAACAGACTATAGAGAGTCTGAAATATACGCATTTGCAATTAAAAAACATTTTGCAGGACACTCAATCAATGAGGTCTGTATGATATTTGTAACAAACAAATATTCCGTATATGAAGAATAATGTCAGAATTGTAATTGTAAACATTTGTGTCAGTTAAAATTCTTGGAATTTGGGAATGGAATATGCTGGGACTGATTCCCCACCGCTGCCAACCCCAATTAAATATTGGTGGAACCGGTTGGCTTTGATCTCTAACCAAAGATTTAACTACAAGCCTTGCAGCCATACATTATCAATGAAGCTTTATCTACTCCAGAGAGTATGTTCTGAAAGCAGAATGCTGGTTTCTCTCCTCTGAATTATATGCGAGGCTTTGCATAGTAATTGATACTGACTAATTCAGCATAACAATAATGCTAGATTATTCTTTTAGCTATTATGGTTTCTTATTTTAAATAGGGACAAAGTTCCTTAAAAGCCTGAAGGCACATATGCGGTGCTAAACAAACACATTGGTTAGAATTCAGAACAGCCTATTCAGTTTTATGTAATACAAAATTAAATTAGCCAACCTGTGTGGCTATAAGTGCAGTTATTAAATAATTTTTTGTAACAGGAAGAAAGCTTTAGTTTTGAGATTCTGGTTCCTAAAGCAAATGTTTTATTGTATCTGATTTTGGAAGTATCTTATTTTGAATCAGTGTGTGGTATAGCTTTTGTTAAATGTTGGGAAAGTATTTTCTAATTAATTCCTTAAATTGCATATTCATTCCAGTGGAAATCTGATATCTAGAGGATAAAATTTAGTAGAGAAAGTATCAAAAGTTGTGTAGGTGTAAGGGAAAGGAAATGTGTGTGTCGTAAGAGCAGCCCAAGTTTGGGATGCCAGGGAGAACACACTCAGAGCTGATTTCGAGCCTTTGTTTTACTGTAGGAGCAGAAAGCTGTGGTGGAGGAAAACTTCTATTATTCAGAGACTTCTCTCAATTACTATGTGTGAATGCTTGGTCAGCCCTCATCACTCCTAATTGGAGCACAGCAGTGTCAAGTCATGATTTTCATATCAGGATTTTCAGTTTTGCCATTTAAGTTCAAAGTTTAATTAGAAAGCTTGAATATGGAGGTTGAAAGTAAAAAAAGTAATTTGATTGTCTCAAGTTTATCAATAATTTCATACAATTAATTTTCTTACACAAGGAACATTTTGCCTAAATTTTTACAGAAGGTAGGACTTGCAGATCTTAGCAGTGTAGAGAATTCATTAAGAATTTCTGTATTTCGTGTTTAATTTGCCTCTTCATTTTGAAATAATTATTTGTTGCAAAAATCTTTCTCTGCTGGCAAAGGTAAAATGTCTCCAATTTTTTATGTAGGTTCTTGGAGTAAATATTGAACAGTAATGTGAGGTCAGATTTTTCATTGAAAGCAATACCAACATTTTTAAATAAATTGTTAAATAACTAATCCATTTTCACATTAAAGCAAGACAATGTCATTTCACATATTTACATTTAAGGGTTGAACTAACCTGAAAAAGCATAAGCCTTTTGAACTGGAAAAGCTTTTATCTTGTCAAAGATCTGGAATTTTTTACCAGTTTTGACTGTTTGCATAAAGTATGTTTATCTTGACCAAAAGATAAATATGCTTTGCGAAGCACAAAACATCTGCTTTTATGAATGTGTGTTTAAAAAAAAACACCGTCTGTCACAGTAGAGAAGGGTCCTAAAAATGGAGAGGGGAACATGACAGGGGAAAGAAGAGAGGAAAACTGTAGACCTGCTTTTTGCAGGGGTGGATTGTGCAAAATAATGATTAAAAAGTAATATTTTATTTTTCTGGAACTCAAACACTGAGAAGTTTTTATGGGGGAACTGTGGGATTTTCCTCCTCAGTCTATAGGTCTGATCATCATCTGAACTGCTTTCAAGGAGTAGGAGCCTCCCCGGTACTCAGCCCAAAATATTCCATCCTGGTACTTGCTCCTGTAGTGGCCTCCTCGGTACCAGACCCCGTTGAGGTTGGAGTGGGCACACGCGTTGTACCACCAGCCGCCCTTGTGGAAGTGAGCACAGTTTCCTGGGGAACAGAAGGACATGGGTGAACTTCAGCTCTAGGCAGGAGAAATTGAGATTACTAAATGTTTTCATATTGGGGCTTCTTCTCAGAGGCAGCTTGGAAGTGCTTCATAGCCTCTTGTGGTCACATCTTGCTGTTCTTCCTAAATTATAAATTCTGTTCTAACAACAGCCATTGCTGGAGGGGTGTATTGACATGGTCTTTAATGTGACAGCTGAAAATGAAGGAGAGAACTCTTCTCAGCCTGCCAGCACTGCTTCTCCATGAGCTAACACCCAAGGAACTCGGGTTATGTGCTGTTTAGAAATACTTGAGTGGAAGCAATGTGAGTTGATACAGCCCCGAGCAGCATGCGGGGCCATGGTTCCACAAAGAGTTGCTTGTAACTTGTGTTTTTACTGTTACAGGCTTGTCTAAGAGTTTGCAGGATTTGTCCAGCTTTTTATGGTTATTGACAGCTGAGGAAAAGCAGTTGAAGTATTGCACTCCCCAACCTTTCTTTTACTGCAAGGGAAAAACTGGAGGAAATGAAAACAAAAAGTGAGATTTACAGAGTACACAAACCAAATGATGCGCCCCTTTCTCAAGTACTGGTACATAACTAAACCTCTGCACACTTGCAGTTCCTTTCATCCTCCTCAGAAGCTTTAGTTCCTGGTGATTATGTGGTGGCAGCACTCCTCAGGGAGCACCTGGACAGGTACTCTGACTGCAGTCACGTGCAAGTGATAAACTAAACAGAAAATTGCTGCAGTGTGTTGCCAGTGAGGGTAAGAGAATTTCTGACAGGTGCAGAGGCTCCAAGGGGGCCCTGCCAACGTGGGTTTTATCATCATTGATTTAAGCCTCTTCCAACAGGGTTGTCTTACCAGAATTGACATACTTTTTTGTACTATGCCGTGCTTTTTGAGACGTAGCTGATGCAATATCCGTGCCTCACTTTTGGCAGCCGCGCTGCTTTCCTTACCTGAGTACATGTCCCTGTCCCTGTCCAGCGTTGTGAATTGCTTGCCGTTGTGCCACACCATGGAGTCGCCCGCGTTGCCCTGGTACGTCCCCAGGCGCAGCCGGTAGAACTCGCTCTCGGGCTCCAGCCGGAAGCTGCTGTACTCCGCGTAGACCTTCTTGTTGCTCCAGTCCTCCAGCTCGATCAGCAGTCTGTAGTTGTCCTGATTGGTGAGCATGTAGATATTTTCCAGTCCCAGCCAGTACTCGCCGTCAATGTTCCCAAATCCTTTCTGCGCAAAAGAAGATCAGAAGGTGCTGTTAGCTTGGTTTTCTGTGTTTGTTAAAACACTCAGCAGCAGGAGGGTTGTTATAAACCAGTGGAACTTGGGTACTGAAAGCCTCTAAAGTTCTGAATGGCTTTAACCCATGCATTTAAGTGCTTTGTTTTGCTGCACTGTGACTGCTAAGCTGCATGAGATGCTGCCAGAACCAGTGGTGGTGGCAAAACATCTGTGTTCTTGCTGTCCTCCTCTTTTTAAGATAATGGGGGTGGGGGGGGAGAATAAGGAAACTGAAACAACATATTTCTTGACAAAACTAAGGGGATTTGTAGTTAACGGGTGAGTAATGGAATTTTAGATTATATTTCCAGGTTGAAAAAGGTATTTATGGATCAGCAGTCTCAATGTTCAAGGTAAATAACTTCCTGTTGCTTTTGTATTGCAACTAGTGTTGGTTTTTACCGTGAATTTAATGACACAGTTCCTCTGTGTTCTTTACAGGATTTATTAGAAATGAAATATAAAGACATATTTTCTTTCAAATCACAGACTACCAGCAGAGCAGCTGTGAAGTGATATTTCCTATCTGCTGTCTCCTTTCCCCAAGTAAACCAGTGTTGTTTGGTGTTGTATTATGTTCAAAATGTTTATGGTTGCTGTTACAGCACTCCATAACTGCCTTAAAGCATTTTATAACATTTAACAGCTCCAGAACCAGCCATGTCCTGCTCTGAGAAGGAAGGAGTTTGCATATTTCTTTGTTACTGATTTAGGGATTAATATTTGAATCACTAACTTCCAAGAACGCAAGAAGCAAAAACCCTCACGTTAATTTGTGTCCTGTATGATTTTGTTGTTGTTATTATTATTACCTCAACCAAATGATCTTCAGGTTTCCTATTTAGCATGTAATCACTCCAAAGCAGCATCCTTTTGTGATCCTAGGCATTCTGCCTGCTAGTGCATAATACCACAGTAACACATAGCAGTGTGTTTCCCTTCGCCAGCCTGACATCTTAAGATTTCTAACCTAAATTAACAGGTGGAAATTATTTCCTTTAATTCATTATTAGGACTGTTTTTAAGTTGAGCCCCCAATCCAGCAAATCTATTAGTGTGTTTAAATGAATAATTCCAGTGGCTGAGTTTGCTTATTCGTGAGGGAGACAATGAAGCTTTACAAGTACTCACTGTAGTTCTCAGTACATTAATAGAAGTCATATGTTCAGTTAGAACTCTGTAATAAATTACTTCCCAGCCACTGTCTAGAATCACAAGTGTCCCAGTTGTGTTGTGCATTACAAACCCAGGCTGTTTCAGACATACAGGCTCACACAGAGTTAACTCTAACTAATTGAGGGAAATAGGAATTCCCACTGAAATGTGTTTGCCTCTGGGGATGATCACTCTTTTCAGTTATCTTTCTTTGCCCACTGATTTTCTGCATTCTAGAATTTACCTTGTAACTGTCCCAGTTCCTGAAAAAGTTGACAGATCCATCTGTCCTCTTCTGGATAACTGCCCATCCTCCAGGGTCCAGGCTGTTCTCACACCAGAGCTGCATTGGCTCGTTGCTGTTTTCGGGTTTGATCATGTAAATCCCACTGTTGGCATGCCCAGCGTCCCTGGCTTGTTGGCAGTCTTTGAATGGACCTTTTGGAAAAGAAACACTGTAAACTTTCAAGCTTGGCTGTGCAGTGCCCATTGTCCAGGATTATTTTGTAATGGAAAGTCAGTAATTCAATTAAGGTATAAACCTTCCATGGAAAACAGTGCAAAAAGTTGCTGTCTGAGATTAATTGTATCTATAAATAAACATGTCAATATCCTCTCTCCATGTATTTTTGAACAAAAACTTCATTTTGCTAAACAAATAATAGACTTTGGTTACCAACACCCAATTTTTTTTGTCTGCTGTGGAAAAGATTTATACTCTGGCTCTTGATACTGAAGAGCATTGCGGGGTTTTTTTCATTAATTATTTTCTTATTTTTTACAAACGGCAGACATCAATTTACTTCATTTTCTGGTGCACCAATTTAAAACTGGTGGAAGTCAAAACCAAAACAAACTCGGGGTACCCAACCAACCCTCTGTATTTCTGAATATGTAAGTAGTTTGAGAGCTGCTGTAAGCAATATTTACTGCCAGAGTCTATAGACATGGAATTTAGTCAAAGAGAATTCTTAGGCTGCATGATTTTCTGCCGTTACGTACTTACTCAGTTTAAAGATTAGGCTGTCAGCTGTGGGTAGGTAGCTTTTTAAGGTTCATTTGTCATCCTGTGTGATGTGTGTAGATGGATACTGATGAAGGAAATAAGCAAGCAGTGGAGAAGGGATTTTTGAGCTAGAAGGACTCACATGTTTGTTTTCAGGGCTGTGGTTGCACAAAATTGCTGTTGATGTTGTGAGTGCTGCTTGAAAGCTCTATTTTAGTCCATGTGAATAGTGGTTTTACAAATTATACTTAGAGAAGTCCATCTGATCATTCTCTGAGAAGGATGCAGCTTACATGTCTCTGAAAACCTTGCCTAGTTTGCCTTTCAGTTTTTGGTAATGTTTTTATTTTCTGCTTTTTAGAAAAAAATTTGTTTGTATGTCATTGCTTCAGTTGATTTAGAGAAACTTTAATTTACTAATGAAAAACAATGTTCTAATGACCAATTGGTGGTGGATGCCTTAAATGTATTTGAAAACTCAGTACATCTGAAAATAAATTAACTACAGCTTTCCTCTCCTTTCAGAGGGCTTATTTTCTCTAATCTCCTCTGAAGTTCAGAGGGAACTCCTCAGTCACAGAAACAGCTCATGTGCAAAGCAGCGTAGAAGACATTTGTTGGGTTATTTTATAATCAAAAGTAGAGGCTAAGGGAAAGGGACTTTCACAGCAGATTAAGCTTGTGTGACAAAAGCAAGCTAAAAATTGCACTTCTCTTGGATTTTCAGGTACCAGTTGCCAGTTGGACAGGTATGTAATTAGCAAGAAATCCATAAAGCATTTCATATTAATTAGAGTGCATGAAGCTTGTGTATCTAATGAGGAGCTTCTGGCTGTGACAGGAACGTCGCAGACACTGAGCCATTGCTGTAAGCACTGCTGCACTGTCAGGGTTGTGATGGCTTTGTCATTCCTCCAGTGCAAGCAGTGGCACCGTGGGAAATAAAAATCCTCTAGCTTTGGTATACAGGTGCTTTTTTCCCTCTTGTTCACAATTAAAATCTCCATGTAAATTGTGAGTATTGCAGAGTTTGTCCAGGGGTTAGATAATTTCCTGGGCTAAGCTGGGTCTGATTCCCATTCCTTGAACTCTCAGAAGTAAATTTGGACGCTCTATAACTGACAGGGATGTCGTTCCAGGAGTACTTTTGTAAAACAATTATTGCTTTAGGAAAAGTATAAACAAAGAAGCCTTATCTGTTGTAATGTTAATTGAACATTAGGAATAGCTTAATTAGATCTGCTATTATCTGGGTATTATCCCATGTGACTATCACTGGAGGAGGAATTGAGCACTCGTTTTCCATGAGAGACCCAAGCAGATGCTTGGGGTCCTTTTAATTGGTTTTTAAGGCAGACAGAATTGTACCACTCTGTTTATATAATACTTGAATCACTTCTGGAGTTCAGCTGGCTGTAAGTTCATCGGATGCAACCTGTCTGCTTTGATGCTCAGCTTTGTCTGCGTGCATTAACATAAGTTAATGTTGTGGTAGAGGTAATAGACTTCTGCTCTGAAGGTAAGGAAATCCAACATATCCCAGAATTTTTGGTGTATAGCCTTGAATCCTTTTAGTGAAGTAAATCCTTTGTTATGTATAATTGTTTCAAGTTCACGTTATAAGAACTGATCCTATTCAGTGGAAATACTGAGGTTTGTGAAACTGAGAGATTATCCACAGTGCTGGTATGGGTGGAGGTCTGACTGATGAAAAAAGCATGATTTTCTGTTTAAAATCGTACAGGTTTTATAGTTTATGTAAGAAATAAGTATCTCGTTCACATCTAGTCTTTTGTAACAGTCTGCGTACACTAAGTCACTGAGACAGTTATAAGTCAGAAATATTCTGATGATCTGTTAAATATTTCACTTCTAAAATTGTGGCTTATATGTATGATTTAGTGCAGGTCATATTCTGTGATAAATTAAATGAAGTATAATAGGAAAGGGATTAAATATTTTAAGTTAAAAGCTTGATAACTTGATGGCTGAATCCCATTTCGAGATGCCAAATGTTATCCTGAGCAGATGATATAGAAGTTGTGCTTATGTAAGGTTCATAGAGGGGATTTTGGGGGGCATTAGTAGAGGAAAAGTCAAAAATAAAATTGGACATATATTAAAAAAAAGAAGCTATATTGTTAACCAAGTGGTGTTAAAAACAGGGGGCAGGGTGTGTCTAGTTTTCAAGTACTTTATTAACTTGAAAATACTTTTTGCAAAAATAGTGGCAGTAATTTTGGGGGTCACTGGTTATTATTCCAAATATTAAGGTAATTGTGGCAACTACAATTCACAGATACATTAATCTTCCTCAATTTTTAGAGCAATTTTTGTACAAATTAACCACCATACTCAGAAAATAGAACTTCATCCTTTTGTTCCCCATGTATTTTGCATTTTACTCTCCACCTATGATACTAGGATGCACATTGGCCTTTCTGACCCATCTGCTGCATGCAAATATTTGTTAGGAGGTCCAGATATTTATTCTGACGTAAATCTTTAACAGGCCTATTTCTAATTGGGACTGTCTGGTTTCCATTGGTCTTTTTTGACATCTTTATGTATTAAAAATAATCTTTATCTTTTAACCGTAAAGTTGTTTCTTGTATGACATACTTTTGATTCTGTGCACCATTAAATCTGTTTACCTTAATTTTAAAATCAGGGATAGTAACTGGGCATTGTGTTGGAATGTACAAGGTTTTGTTGTGCTGACCAATTCTCTACCAGCTGTAGTAATTCTCAACCCTCCTTTTCCCAAGCACTGCAAGAAACGCTTAAACTTCGAACTCAAGAATCCAGTATTAAAGGAAGGTGAATAATGTCACAAGAAGCTTCCTAAGATTTGTGTTCCCTTCCAAAAATGGACTCCAGCTCTGAACTTGGAGGGATAGAGGGGTTAGTGAACACCAGGGTAATGTAGAGGATAACACTTAGTGCTATTGCCTCGTTTTGAGTGTGCAGCGGGTGTATATTGAGAAAAAAAAGATGCATTTTGAACAGAACCTGGGAGCGAGGGTTTGCTGGGAAGCAGGAAGTCATGGCTTTTTTTAGAATTGTACTTGTGCTGTCTGACCAGACATCCAAGCAGTGCTTTGATATGAACTGTTTCCTTTCTGTCATGATGTGCCACTGAAATTCGCATGACATCTGGCATTTTGCTTGGGCTCATGCCTGAATTTTCTGCAGACCTTGAATAAAAATAGTTGTTTTTTACATCAGCAGCCGGTTGGTTGTAATGCTGCAGAACAGACACAAATAAATGTTTGGCTTCATCTTAGGAACCTAGTTGAACTTTTAAGTTGACTAAAGGCAGTTTGAAAGAAACAAAACAGCCACCTAAATGCAAAACCCCCACACCAAACCCTTTTGCTGTGCAAACAGAAGCCAAGGGCAAGCACTCAAAGGGATGTCTGAGGAAAACTTGCTTTCCTGAATCTCTGAATTTTTTTAAATTGCAATTCTGTCAAAATTTTAATGAAGTGAGAAACATGATAGAGTTCAGGGCAGCTCAGAGGTAGTTAAGTGTCTTGTCACTCATTCTGATTCCTAGTGATACATGCATTTATCTAATGACCTGAAGAGTGTAATACGTGAAGATGGGATACAGTCTCCTGAACGTATTTTCATAATATTTATGGTATTAGTTTAACTTGCCATCCCCTACTGGCATCAGGTTACTGGAACTGTAGTTACTGATTTTAAATTTTCAAAGCTGAGTGCCTCCAGTTGGATCCAGCCTTGATTCAGTTATCCTTTCAAACTTGCCACTCTCGAATATTTCAGCTAAACACTTAGAGACTCATTGCACGACTGTGTTGGTGGATTTAGATGTTCATTTTAAAGCAGGTCAGAATAGAAAGATGAAAATTCTTCTATTAGAATTTTCTTTCAGCAAATGTGTACGTGACAGTATAAGGGACAAAAACTTGGAATTACTTCATTTGTTTACGATGAATTACTTTGTCTTATTCACCCTTGCCAGCTACTGTGACATGTAGCTAGCAGGCATCATCAAAGAAGTAGGTAAATATTAGAAAGTTTATGCTAATACTGAATTGTAATATTTTCATAACTCAAACCCAGCTGCAGAGAGAACCCCCAATACTTTGTGACTTGAAGGCGAAAGCCATTCAGATTGAATTTCTGAGTATCGGCCATTTCAACAAACTCATCTTCCGGAGATTTAGGCTATTTGTCAAACTAAAGCTTTCCCTGGGAGGTGGAAGGGGGAGAGAAAATCAGGGGCAAGAGCAAGCTGTACCAGGTACTTTCAGTTCTTTCTTCTGTTTCTACAGTTGGGACAGTTTCCCTCAGAAATGGAGAAATGTCGGGTTAGATAAATAGCAGCAGGTAACTTACCCTCGTTAATCAAAGCCAGAGGTGGTACTCTGAAAGGGCTCTTCGTAGGAGAAGTGGCTGGGTCAGGTGGTGGCCTCACATCTCTGTCCCGGGGGTAGCCTGGGTCTCGCTGGATCTCGTTGCCTCCCAGCAGGACAGGAGTGTAGGGTTGGCTGTTGGGAATGTGCTGTGGCACGACCTGCACGAGGGGCGGGGACCCGTGGGTGTCCTGGTGCGAGAAGATTCTCAGGCACTGCTCCTCCAGCAGTGAGATTGTCGCAGACTGGTTGTTTACCAGGTCAGTCAGTGCTGCGTATTTCACTTCAAGCTCCTTGTATTTCGTTGCCATCTTCAACATTTCTGTTGTAACATTAAGGACTTTGTTTTCCAGCTGGGAAAGCTCGAGTGAGTTGTCACGCTTTCGAATTATCTCATGCAGGAGTTGCATGTACAGTTGGGTCACACGAGAGTTCATGTTTCGGCTTTCTTTCCTCAGTAACTTGACTTCGTTCACAATGTTCCCGTCCACATCCACCACTAACTGCAGAATGTCGATCTCCCGCTTCTGCTTGGACAGCACATCCTTCAGGTTCTCGATGTCCATCCTGGTGACTTCGTCTTTCCTGTTCCCAGTGCCTGGGCCGTTTGTGTTCACGCAGATTGGCCCTGTGATTTTCTGTTCTGGGACCAGGAAGGTGTAACCACATTTCTTCCCTTCCTCTGCCCCATCTGCTGAGCGAGGCTGCCTCTGCTGGGGCGTCTTACTCAGCGTGGATTGTTCTGTGCAGCGCCCGATAGACAACAGCAGGAACAGCAGGACACCCAAAGTCCACTTCAATACCTTCATTTCAAAGCAAGTGTGATGACTGTCAGGAGCCTGTTGAACAGATAAAAGATAAAGTCATTAAATCAGAGGCACAGCTAAGGCTCCTGGACTGTTAAACTGCCTAAACTGATGGGTTTGCCATGCTTGCATGTATGTAGCCAAGCCTTTGGAATCTCTTACTTGGAGTTAGATTCCATTAGATTGGCTGGCTGCTTTGAGCAGCAAACACTAAAATTTACATACAGGACTTAGTAGAGAAGTTGTTGCAGTGGCTAAGTTTTCAGAAACAATGTTGTGCTTAGATTCTGTGTTACACTTCCATTATCAGTTTGACTGCAATTACCTGTACGAGGTTATAGAACACAGAGTGCTTGCAGAATACCTTCCAGGAAGGGAAGTAGGGAGATGAAATTATTTATGTAAATGATGGATTTTAGATTATATAAACCTTTCTGGTCCTCCTTTAGCTTTATATATAGATGTATAATTTGCTCAATAGTATATACATACTTATTCATATATACACCAATTTTTCAAGCTTATATGTACACAGTTTTGGTAGACTTGAAAAACGCATCTTTGAGACTATTTTTGGAAATGAGTGTTAGGCAGGAGATTAGATATTGTTTCAAACATTGAAACTTACTTATTCAAGTGGCTTGGAGTCTGTAAGGAAGGCTTAGAGCACTGTTTGCTCTGCCTGTGTGTCTACTAGTAAATATTTTTATCAAAAGCAAAAATTAAAAGTTTTGTTAATATTTCTCTGCTGAAACTGTACCTTCTGTTTAAAACAAAAAAAAAAAGGTTAGGAAAAGGTATCACTTTTCTCCAGAGCTGGCTGTGTGTTTTTCTGTGGTAATTTCAGACATTTAAAATACTAATCACATGGACAGTGCTCAGATTTGGAAGTTCATTAGGTTAAATGTTCACATGAATCATGGGAAGTGCATGGGAAACTGGTCTCTGTGTGGATTCTAACTTGACAAGGATGAGCTGAATTAATTGTTTGACGTTTCAAACCTCTTTGCATCTCCGAAATTATTTTTCAATACTTTTGCATTTACTATTTGCAGATGGAGGGAAAGAGACTTCATGGCATATGGTTGAGGATGAAGCCATAGTACAAGTCCAGTGTTTTGCTGTTTTCACAGTGTATAATAGGTACTTCATAGTCCAAGAAGAAGAATAACATTTTAGTTCTTGGTAGCTTTTAAAGACCCTACAGAGTTACTGAAATAATGAATGGCTGAGGATTTTCCCCCAGAGCAGCACATTTTCCCACGAAATACATAGAATTTAAATGAATCTTTCAAAACCAAACACTTTGCAACACAGTCCACATTCTAGCCACATATTCTGCTGCAGTCTTTCTGCATTTCTTTTAATATTAAATGTGTTCATTTTGAACTTTTACCCTTATGTGTTAAAGTTTCAAGCTCTGTGTCTGTACATGTGCTGTCAGACCATTAAATAATTAAAGGGTCAAATACAGCATAGCTAAATCCAGCAGCTGCAGAAGATTATGCCCTAGAATTTGAAATTATTCAAAAGTCTTGTAGTAATCTGAGACATTCAGATAAGTAGGGATGAGTTTCTTCTGAGAATCTACCTGGTAGGGAATGTATATGCTTCCATGGAAATGCTCATGTTGAAAAAATTAAATTTCTTAAAATGTTGCTTGTCAAGTTTGAGCAGCTTAATGCCCAACTTGTTATACAAGAATAGGTTCTGAGCAAGATATTTACCTGGAGTTTTAATCAGCTTAGAAGGAAATGAAAATAGTGTTTCAGAAATTTCCTGATGTTTTGGGCAAACAGCTTAAAAAAATAGGAACTGTTTATCCAAAGTATCACAGAATGATAGCCTAATATGTACGAGCTAAATGACAGATTAAAGTTCGAGTTGGGAAACAGTTTTAGGGTTTTTAGATCAGGCACATTTTGTCCCGGATTCCCAGGTTTGGATGTTTAGGTAGTGGCATAACTGTTAGGAGATGGCTGAGGCTCAGGGCTCAGTTCAGAACCACGGCCTCCAGCCCTCCCTGCAGGTTTGGGGTTGCCTGTACTGAGCCGGGCTGCCTGGAGCACACCTTGGCAAAGAAGCAAGGCAGTTTGTGATTACAGAGCCTATTACTGTAGAATACATTATTTAACTCTTTATTAGATGTCATGCATTTTGGATTACTGCTACTTCGGCTGGTTCTGTCATGTTTCTGTGCCACCCAGTTTTGGGTCTCAAATTTCTGTAGAAGTTTCATTACATATGTTCTGGCCTGCTGGTGTTTTATAGCTTCTGCAGAAGAAAATGTGCAATCATTCACAGCAACACAAGCTTCTTCATCAGCTTGTCAGAAACACTCAGAGCTGTGGACAGGGCTTCGATACCCTTTTATTTTTAATGCCATTTCTTCGGTTTTCTTTCTTTTTTCCAGAGTGATCCCTGTGCAAAAAAAAAACAACCTAACTTGCTTTCGAAATTAGTTTTTGATTTACTACTTTAGAAAGTGTTTAAAGGTACGAAGTTCCAGTTTAAAAGAGCAACGCAAGCCAGTAACTACTATTTTTAATTGCTGTAACACAGACTGTTACCCCCCCCCCCCAAAATACTGTAATCACAAATAAGAGTTGCATGGATCAGGATGTGGGGAAGCTGGTATATATTTGGCATTTTTTAGCTTTCTGCACAACAAACTATTTGTTCTTTGTTGTATTGCTGTGAGTCATGTTCAGCAGGATGTAAAATTTGGAAACCGACAACACAAATTGGAATCTGTTCTTCCAGAGCTGATGAAGGCTCGTTCTCCCTGGGCAGTGTAGGGTGATATGGGTGAATGTAATGAAGCTGTTGCAGGTAAATGTGAATATAGGATTCCCTTTGTATGGAAAATGCAGTATCAGGGACTTACCTCTATTCCAAATATTTATTAAAAGAACATGATCAAGAGATAAATGCCAGCGGTGCCCTCTTACATGTAGCAGGAAGAGAACAGACTGGGCTCTTTGAGAAAGTAAATTACAATACTGAGACTAAAGATGTTCTGAACATGATACCAGCTAATCAGGGAGCTCTGTTATTGATGTTACGTGTGCTTCATTTTCTGTTGAGCTTTGCCTAAGCAGCTGAAATCAATAAACCCAGCTATGTTCCCCTATGTCTGCACAGGCTAAGTGAGGATTTTTGTGGATTTTTTTAGCTTAAAACTGGGTCCATGACATTAGAAGTAATACTAATGTGGGGAAAACACTCTTCCTATAGGAGAAATGTTCACATGGATTTCAGTATATCTAAGGATTTAAGTAAGTTACTTCTCCCTATATAAACAAGTGCTTTTCCAGCAAGTCCCTCTGCCTCTGCTGAAATAACAGGATTACTTTGAATTGTATTGACTGGGATCCAGGAATAATATGTTCTAGGGTTTTGTTCGTCAGATACGTGATGTATTGAGTCACAGAATTCTGCTTCTCAGAGATTGCCATGAATCTGATTCCTTTTAGGAAAGGCAATCTTAAAATCTTCCAGGGGTTTTGAGGTTGTCATTGAAAATGGGTCCCTTTTAAAAATTATAAATTCTTAGAAGTTCTCTGCAGAAGAGGTTTGTTAATCTTCTCATAGTAGATATTCTGAAAGCACAGCAAAATTCTGTGGCATTTCCAGATTTGTTGGTGAAGTTTTTTTTAGCGTGGGGGTTCCTTTGCATTTGTTGGCAGCTGCTGTGTGTGTTTGCACTCTTTGAGCAGGAAGGTACAATGCAGTGGTGCATTTTGTGTTTGCAAATGTGTGATTTCGGGACTCCAGAGTTCTGCATAGAACAGATACTGAAGCTGTTAAGCATCTAGTTATGCTTGCTATAGGAAATTGTACTTCATTCATTGGTGTAGAAATTGTAAAGACCAAAGCAATAGGGCACATTACAAAAAACCTGATTAAGCCTGATAGAGCCATGTAGTTATTACAAAAGTTTAAAGGTTCACAATTTCCGTTCTTTTTAGTAAGTTCCTTTAAAACTTCAAGCAGTATATTTTTTTCACTATACTTCAGATCATTCTTTTGGCAGCAGTGTAATATTAGTATTGCATTATTTGGTTTAAAATAAACATTTAAAAATTTGAACTCTAAAGTTGGAAGGCAGCAAAGGAGAGAGAGCTAAAACCTTGTATACAGCCAGTTTATTGCTTTAAAATTATTGACTCAACTGTTTTCATTTGTGGAAGATTTAAGAATTGTTCTAAGCAGCGTAAATCAAGCCCTTGGCTGATGATGAATGAATGGAGCCTGGTGTTGTTGTTTAGATGATTCTCCTTCTTGTGTAAATCAGCACAAAAGAATAGTAAGGGAAAGGGCTCAAGAACTTGGAAAGGATCCATCTTTCTTGTTTATCAAGGCTGCTTCAGACTTTTTTCCTCTGGTAGCTACTAACTCTTAATCAAGTTTGCCTTCTGTAACACTTTGTCTCTCCTTTTAGCATCAGCCCCTTCATTCTCTCTTACTGTGTCAGGCATCTCTGAGTTCGTTAATGCAAATACATCACTTAAATTCATTTGCACTGTTCTGGATTCTTTACTTCAATTTCCAAGTCAGCATGAAGAAAGTTTTCTATGCTTTTCCTGTGTAGTAGCAAGTACTTTTTGCTTTTCATCTGCACTTTTGTCTTCTGTTTGTAAACAACTTTCTTGTTTTAATCACTGACTTGCAGCAGCATTCTTCTCCCTTCCTTCCCCTAATGAACTGTAACAAACCCCTCAATTTTCCACTTAATGTAGTGTTACTTGTACACTGCATTTCATGTTTATGAAGTTGATCTTTATTTAGAAACGAACTGCAGTTCAACTGGTGTACAATTAACTTCCCAGAAATTGCTGAAGGAAGGGATTAGTGCCTGTTGCAGCAATGTCTTTGGATTTTCAGCTGCACAATTGATTGTGCTACAAACTCGATTATGTTCTGAATCAGTGTATGACTCTGGTTTGGTTGGCTCTAGGACTCAGGCAACTTCTACTCCTCAGAAGTACCAGAAATAAAAATATACTTGAAACGATATACAATGATTGCTACTTACAGATGTGCATTGATTTGCCTGGGACTTTTCACAGTGGTTTTATTGAGGTATCCATTTTCTAGTTCTAGTAATGCTAGGTTTATGCTCTGGTGTTGGGTGAAATCCAGCTTCCCTGAAATCGATAGGATTTTTGGCTTTTGCCTTCTGGTAGGATCAGAATTTCTCATGAGTATGTTCACAGTACCCAAATTACATGCTTAGCAAAGAATCTGGTAGTGCTAATTTTCCGTAACTGTAGATAACAATACAGCTAAACAACTGAAACTTGTTCATCCCTACAACTGCAACAAGTTAGTCTGTGCTCTTATGCAGTGCCTTTTTTAATTCTTTCCAAAGTCTACCAAATGCCACAAAAATGAGTCTTAGTGTTAGTTGTCAAATTTTTTCTTAGGCTGAGAGGGATTTGTTTCTTCACAATTGTATGTTGAGGGAGATGTATGTAGCATTCAGAAATAGCTCAAAATTAAACTTGTAAGTTAGAATAGCTTTAAAACTTACCAAGAAATAAAATCTTCCAGCTGGTTTGCTTCTGTGGCAGATGGAAAATCCAGAGGCCAAGTTGCTTTTGCTTCCTATATTACCCGATGGTGTGGAGTGTTAATCTGCAGCTGGAGCTGAAAACTGCTTTTGTCTTTCTCTGTTAGATCCAAGCTGTATTGAGGAATTGGGTTTCTCCATACGATAACCAAGCTAACTAATCAGTTAAAAAAAAGAAAAAAGTAATGCTCCGGTATGCGTTATTCCAGGAGAGAGAGAGACATGTTTTTTGAAACTGCAGTGTTTAATTCTCACATGCAGAAATGCTCTAACCAGCTACAGCTGACCCAGATTCCATATACATCACTTTTGGACAGTGTTTTTTTAAACAAACACACTCTCAGCTCAGCCGTTCAGCCCACCTATGATGTCACTGCGAGCACTCGGAGAGCAGAAGAAACTCCTCCTTCGGATTTCCTATCCATACCCTCCAGAAAGGGAGGGGGTAGGGAGGCTGAGAAGTTAGGAACAAGGAAAGATTGTTTGCCAGTAGAAGGGAGGTACCGTATGGCAACGGACTGTGCAAGAGTTCAGCAGGCAATTACAAATCAAACATTTTTACTACGCTGCCTATAGATGCCTTTCAAGTTATTACAGTACTGGGCTTCATTTAGAAGAAAGATTCTTTCAGGCTGATAAAACTCGATTTGTGTTGCTGGGAATAAAAGGGGCAGCCTGGCTGGATACAAGAGGAAAAATGAACCATTTGTAGTCTAGAAGAATGTTCAACAGAATGTCACATTCAATTCTTGACGTTCACTTAATAAGAAACAGTTCCAGTTGTTAAAGGCATGAATTCTCCAATACATGTGGAAAAAGTTAAAACTCTCTGTGTGATGGTTTTGGGTAGGTATCAGAATATTTGATAACATCTAACTGGTGTTAGAAGTAGCAAAAGCCACAGAGATTATGCTCTACAAGAAATACGGGATCTGGCTTTGGTTCTGTCTGTACTCAGCCAGCACTTGAGTGCATTCAGTTTATTGCCATTGATCTTTCTGGTTTCTTCACAAAGGCAGTGCCTTTGCATTTGAAAGAGAATTGCCCTTGTATGCTTTTCAAAATTATTTTAGATTTCATAGAAATGCATCCAATAGGTTTGGAGAACTGCTCTTTATAAAAGACTTGTTGATTTAGCTAAAAGAAAAGATCAGTGCAAGTCGTTCAGAGGTAATTCTACAAATACGGTGGTTTATAAAATCCTGCATAATAGTGCAGGTGCCTGTTACAGAGAATTTCCTTAAATACAGTTAGTAAGTATGATTTACTTCCTTCTGTGGAAGACTGAGCAGGTTTGGGATTTTTAAGGCTTGTTTGGACATGGGTTAGTAAATTCAGGTTCAGGACAACTTATGCACTCTAGATAGCATGGCAATTAAATGCGACTACCTGATGCTTCTGATTATCCTTTCTGGTTTTTAGCAAACTGTTTCTAGCAGAACAGAAAATTGAGAGAGTTGGTAGTATATCAGGTCATGTGTAATATCTTTTTATTCACTTTTTTATATGTCACCTTTCAACCACAAATATTTTAATTTGTTTCTGTGTGTGCGCACGTGTGTGTGTGTGTGTGTGTTGGTTTTGGAGGGATGCCCAGAGTTTCCCAGCTCACATTTGAGGACTGTGCTGGTTAGGTGCTATACAAACACAACTGCTGTTCTTGTGAGGTTGTATTAATAGTCTTCCACCTGTAAAGCCAAAGTCCTTATTATGATTTTGGTTATACAAGGCTGAGAGGTGAAGTAAAATATAATTTTAAAATTTCCCTGTTACTGAAACAAGTTACTTAAATAATATTATTTAAGTTTGTGTAGTTTTTTAATTGGGATATCTGTGAAAGATGCAAGGGATGCAGACCAACTCCTTTGAACAGCAGAGTTGGTCAGGATATGCTTCGCTTAGTTGAGACAAATGGATGAAGTTCAAGAAATGGAGTTGTGTTTAGAAATAAAATAAACATTTTAGCTAAAGCATTAGTATGTAAGGAGGAGGATTTTCCTCTCTACATGATCAGGGGGTTGAAGGAGCAGCAAGTTTGCAGGCAGTGCAGGGGAAGAAGGCAGGTAGGGGATTTGAAGTGACTTATCTGGAAGGCTGTTGGATCTCTGAAGCTGTGATTATTACAAACTGCAGGATTCATTTATTTCAGTCTGGGTGCCGATTTTCCCTAGTTAATCTTTCCCGTGTTGCTGCAAGTTGAGTTGGAGTTTTTCTTTATCTTGAAGAGTTATGAGTATGATTTATCCTTCTATTGTTTTTTAATTGCTGAATTGGAGGAATGAAGTAGTAGACTTTCTAAACAATTCATTTTGATGGAGTGTATTTTAGCACTGTGTGTTTAGTATGCTTCGTATTTGTCAAGGGAGTAGTAAATTGGTGCTGGGGAGAAGATGAGGTTTATGAGTAGTTGTGCATGTCCTCGTAATTACTTGTAGATTTCTAAAATGATTTCCCAGGTAAATCCAAAACCCTATTCTGAGACAATGCTTTTGTAAACCAGCTTTAATGTTAGTGAAAGCAAAAATTCTTCACAATATTCTTGATGAGGAGTGTTTTTCTTCTAAATGAAAGACACTAAACAAAGAAACTTTCAATTCTAATCTCGTTTCAGGTATTTATTTGTCCGACTTGACGTATATTGACTCTGCCTACCCCTCAACAGCAAGCATTCTGGAAAGTGAGCAAAGAACAAATTTAATGAACAACATTCTTCGAATCATCTCGGATTTGCAGCAGTCATGTGAATATGGTAAGCTAGTGTGTAAATATCTCAGTGTTAAAGAGAAGAACTTTAAAAGCTTTATTTGTCTGCTGTGATACAGTTTAAGTAAGGCTGGAGCCACATGAATGCCATTAACACCCTCCGTCATCTTCTCAGCCCTAAAGTCTAGGTTTATTCTAGTATTGTTGGTAAAGACAGAGCATCAGGGTGAGGAGACAGAATAAAATTGCCTGTCTCTTACATCGAGCAAACTACAGGATATATTTTCTGATGATAAATGTGTAGTAGTACATCATACTCAACAGTAGTTTTACTGGTATTTATAAGCTTGTAACCCTCTGTTTCATAATTTTATGACTGAATTCTAAAAATAGGATTGCTTTTGGAGTAGTATTTTTACTGGAGATAATAAAATACATTCAGCTTGTCTTTCAGATGTTTATAGATCCGTCCATAGATCAGATAATGTATTTTTTCTTCAAAGACAGTTTCCCTCAAGTCCTCTTCCCATTCTAGTAAAGTCATAAGGCTGTGTTTGTGGTGCTGGAATGTGAATTAGCACAGGATTGTGGCTTCCCTGAAAGCTCAGTATGAAGATGGTGTGGGCTGTGAGGGAGTCCTCAGACAGCCCCTCCGTGTTCCAGCTCTGGGCCTTCAGTTTGGCCAATGATGTTGTCTTTCATTTCCCTTACATATGCTCTGATGAGCAGGTCTAGGGTTTATGTGTGGGAGTGTCAGCTCAGTGCATCAGAATTGCCATGAAGTTCTCAAATCTCAGTATCCTTAGGGCCTGTAGTTTGTGCTCCATCTCACATAAAAAGGCAAGAGATCTGAATCTGTTCAAATAGTTTCTGGAAAATACTTTGCTTACCTGTGAGTGGCACAGTGTTAATGAATGCTGTCCTATTTTCCAGATATTCCTATGTTGCCTCATGTCCAAAAATATCTGAACTCAGTTCAGTACATAGAAGAACTACAAAAGTTTGTAGAAGATGACAATTACAAGTAAGTACAAAATGCTATAAACTGACCATAACTTATTACAAAATAACTTCTGTAACACAAAGCCTGTCACTTGTGAGATTGCACTTGTATTGGGCAATTGTATTCTATTATGTGGGTGTCCTTGCCCATGGCAGGGGTTGGAACTAGATGAGATTTAGGGTTCCTTGTGACCCACACCATTCTGTGATTCTGTGATTATGCACCTCAGACACACCAGTTGCAAGCAGCTGTGGTTCCAGCAGGATCCTGTGCTCAAGGCACTTTCCCACATGCTAGAGGCATATCTGCTCCCTTTTCTGTGCCAGCGTGTACCAAGTCCTCCCTTCAGGTTGATTTGGTCTGCTGAGAAAGACTTTGTACATGTGGCTCACCTGTAACACTGTTCAGTCACTAAGAGGAATCCTGTGATTGGCGATGGCTTAAGTCATTCTTCATCAGAACAAAACCATCTGTGCATCCAGTCCCAAGTTCTTACTGAGGGTGACTTAAAGCTTTCAGATATACTTCATGTTATACTTTTCCCTTTGGTTTGGTTATAAGTAAGTCATGTTTAAGGTTTAGGTTATAAAGCGTGAGTAAAATGTAAGCACTTGATTTTTGAGAGGCAGGTTCCTGTTCCTCTCTGTCTCTGCCTGTTCCTCCCAGCCTCCCACCCAAGGTTTCTACATCCTTAATTAAAAGATTATTACTGTATTAAGTGATTTGACGTCCAGCAAAACCGGGGGAGGGAAATTTCTGCCAAGAGACAGGAACTGAGGATAGGAAACACCCTAAGGCAAATCTGTTGCCTATGAAGGAAGTTTTTGTTCATTGGCTGATGTGCTCGAGGAGGTTCCCCACCCATTCCCATCCTGCCCGCCCGGGAAGTTGTCACCTCAGAGAGCTTGAATTGGTTGCTTGTGCAGCTCCCTTGGAATGGCAGAAGGGGGATGCACACTTCAGGAACAGCTGTGCTTTGTCATTTAGTAGCCCTAACTTGGATTTACTGAAAGGCAGCAAATGGGGACCCTTCAGTTTATGTCAGAGAACTGTTAATGAGGACTCAGACCCTTGTCTTCTCTTCTGAGGTTTGTAAGTTGTTCTCTGCATGTCCGTGTGGAAGCATCCAGTTTTAACCTATCTCCTGGGATGTTTTACAGCCTGATTTGGGAAGTGTCACTTGTCTATCACAGAGAGTAAAGCTCTGTAGTCAAACACTTGAAGGAAGGAAGAAAAAAGCCAACCCAGACCCAAGTTTCTTACCTGCAGTGTCTCCTCAGTAGCGTTGTATTCATGAATTCCACAGTCCACCTTCCCTGGTTAGGACTTGCTACCCATAGGAGTTTTATTGCTGAAGGAGCTGCAGCCTCCTCATCCTGTTGAATCCATGTTTCAATAGGAGGGCAGTGACTGGGGACAGTGGCACATAAATCAGAAGCATGGCTGCTATTCACAACGTCTGGTTTTGCACCAATGGGTTTTGTACATCTCCAGACTGAATGCTTTTATGGCTGAGGAGTGCATTTGAAGAATTGTTCTTACTTAAAGTGGCTCTTCCACTTTTCATCCCCTTACTAAGGTGACTGTCAGCAAAAAGGTTGAGAGAACAGCAACTGTGACTCTAATACATGTTTTTTCTTCCTAGAAGATTTTATTTGAAAAAATTAAATTATAGAATTGTAATGAATCGTTGCTAAACTGTCTGGAAATGGGAGGGAGAGAAGCTGTCAAACTTTAAACTTTTTGTCCTCAGAATTAAATAGACGCTTTTTCAGTGTTAGTAGTTTCAAAGATTTTAGTTCTGCAAACTCTGTGGACAAGATACACTTTATCTTCCTGAGGTTACGTGCTCCTGTAGTCTGCCTTCTTTGTGGGGCTGCTGGAAATGGCATTAAAAAGTTACAGAAAAAGCTTGAATTACGGCTGAAATCAAGTTGAGAATGTTTTTTTCCAAAACACAAAAGATTTTGGCTTTTGGACCAGTAAAGACAAAAGGCTTGGAACTTGGCACACCAGTGCACTTTATATAAAAATTTGAAATATTAAGTCTACCAAGAATAAGTATTTTAGCCAGGGTGGGGGGAGAAGTTGTATGGTTTTTTATTTTTATTTTTCCCAGGTTTTAACTGGAGTAGCAGTTTCACATGTGTGCCAGCCATCCTAGGGCACTGTAGGTCCTGGTGGTCTGTATGAACCACAGCAATTAGGCAGGAAAAATCAAGTGTGCTAAAGCTAACTCTGCACTGTTTGTATTACCTTCATAGTATTTCTTGCAGTCATAAAATCAGGCAGCTTGCCATCATAAATTTAAAAAATGCTTCTTCACACACTTATGCTTTTATTTTGTGATAAAGTAATTTTTAATGTTTCTTTAATGCAGACTTTCATTAAAGATAGAACCAGGGACCAGCACCCCCCACTCTGCTGCTTCCAGAGAAGATTTAGTAGGTAAATGCTTAATAAATGTGAGAAGACTTGAGGTTGTCATGTGCATTATTTTAGAATTGGAAACATGGAAAATATTTGCATGAGGCTATAAAGAAGTGTGAAGTTTAAACACTGCGTGTTTGTAATAAAAAATCTAAAGGTGATCTGTAAAGAAGGACTTGAATCATTTTTTTTAGGTTCTTGTATGCATTGTGGCTCTAAGTTGTTAATGCCATTTGGGGTCAAGAGCTATTAAATATTCATTCTTTGTTGTGTCTAGACAGAAGGGCCTTCATCTAAACTTTTCATGGCATAATATGCTTCCAGAAATGAACATTCTTCTTGGTCAATGCCAAAAGTGGTTGAAGGCAGGAGTTTGAAAATGTAGAATCAGTGGGACGTGTCCAGTGCTGGTGTAGTGAATGCAGCCACCTTTAGGACTTGCAAAATACTTTCACTGGATGGTCTGTTTGAACTGTGTTTGGTTTTAATCCAGTGCAAAAACCCTGAAGTTCAAGGGGTTTAATTATCAATAGATCAGTGAGTTTTATTGCAGCTATTTCTTATAAAGGGAGTTCAGGAAGTTTTGTGCAACTTTTCCATGATTTTCTAAGAAGTGACGCTGACAGTAACTCTGAAGTGACTTGGGAGTAATGTCTTTTTTCTTCCCAGGCTCTGAAGTCGGAGCATCTCCACAAAGTGGACGGAAAAATGTGGCAGCTGAAGGAGCCTTGCTACCACCAACACCCCCTTCACCTCGGAACCTGATACCCCATGGACATAGGAAATGTCACAGTCTGGGATACAAGTCAGCATTTTGCTTAACCTAAAAATCCCAAGCTTTTTTTTTTTAGTGATGTATCATCTTTCAATACAAAAGCTTTGCTTGTAAAAAGTAACATGACTTGTACACAGTACTTCACTTACAGAGAAGTTTGTGGCCGGGGAGCAAGCTCAGAACTGTAGTGGTGGTAACCCGACCCAAGAGAATTAATCCAAATAGGAAGGCTGAAATTATGATTATAAGACTAGTCACTCAGCTAACCAGAATGGCTCTTTCTGAATGACAAAACTATTACTTCTAGTAACTCAATGCCAGTGTAATTATTTCAAATTCAAAATTATATAACTGCTTTATTGGTCTTTTTACAGGGAGACCTCCTTTGTAGACTTTCATGTAACTCTGTTAAGTAATGGCTTCAGGCTGTTTCCATATAAGTGTACTTCTAATAATATCTTGATCATTATCTGATCATTTCCCTTGTCATCTCTTCAAAATACAAGATTGTAGCTACCCAGTAATTAATAACTTCTATTGTGTAAGTTTACCTTTAATGAGCTAGAATGCAATTCTACAGTTCAGTTATGTGCTACAACAGCCAAAAATAGCAGAAGATATTGAAAATAATTAGTAATGTACTCCTGACTTCCTCTTTGTTACGTGAGTTCTGTGCAGTTTTAAAACTGGCAATTCCTACAGATAATTTATTTGTGCATAATTGCTTATGGCTTGGCCATGAGTTAGTTTGGCTTTAGGAGCACAACGCATGCCATCCATCCTTCAGGATGTTACAGCAGCTCCTAAGACGTATCAAAGGCAAGGTTGTAACAGTTGTGTCCTTGTTCATTTCTAGTTTCATCCACAAAATGAACACAGCTGAGTTCAAGAGCGCCACGTTCCCCAACGCAGGCCCGCGGCACCTGCTGGATGACAGTGTCATGGAGCCACACGTGCCATCCCGAGGGCAGGCCGAGAGCTCCACCCTGTCCAGTGGCATTTCCATAGGTACGGACTGCAAACACGCCCCTGCACTGCCTGGCCTTCTCCTGGGGATTTTAGCACCATTAGGTGCTGATGGTGCTGCAGCAGTACTGTTCTAAAACACTGCTTCTGTTCAGGACAAATCTGGGAAATGTAGGGGAAGGAGGGTGACTTAATTTATACAGCATGAACTGAGAAATGATGAAAAAGAAGATTATTTTTTTTTCCTATCCCTGTTAATGATACAGCCTCTGATACTCCTGTTCCTTGATAAAGGTGGAAGGAAATGGAGGGCATGATTTTCTGTTATCTTTTTTTTCCCCCCCTAAATCCATTGAAGTTTAAAAAGTTTTATAGTGGGGTTTCCCTTTAAAATGCCATATTGACTTGACAGTATAAATTGCTGACAGTTTTAAGAGCATAATTTCTAAATGCTTCTGAGTTTGACAGAAGATGGAAATCTAACTTTCAGATATCTCAAAATGTCAGAATCTACTTAATTTTGATAAAGTATTTATCCTCACATATTTAGAGTGGTGCTCTTTTTTTTGAGAACTTCTGCTCCCTGAGTTTATTCTGTGACAAGAGTTGCTCTTTTTTGCTGTTACACACAGATCCTTTAAGTGGACAGAGGACAGGACACAAGTGCCTTTCAAACCCACCTGTTTGCAGCCAGGCCTGAGAAATGGAACCTCTCACTGCAATCCTTTTTTTCAGGATTATTTGTTTGATAGAATTCACTGGGGTTCAATTTTTATGCATTGATGGTAATGAAAGATCCTTGTAGTGCTTCACATTTCTTTGGATAACTGAATTTTAAAAGCAGTTTTGCTTTTTAGTCTTTGTGAAGGGAAACTAGGTCTCAGACTGTCAGATTATGCTGCATTCAGGAGCTGTACATGTATTTTCTTGAGGAGAAGGCCATATGGAATTACACCAAAGCAGTTGGTCTAAGTGAACCTGTTCACATCAGACAGCCTCCACTATTTAATGTGCGTTGCCTGTCTCTGTTTCCGGCAGGTTCCTGCTGTGGCAGAGTTTGCCATTTCAAAGTCATGCATCAGGAATGGTGCTTCTCAGCATCCAGGCAGCTGCCATTCCCAAGGCTTGCACAGCGCAAGAGAACCAAGTTTGTGTCACCATTGCTGAGATGTAGCACTGCCCTTTTCTCAGGGCAATGTTTTACAGATGTTTTCTATCTAAATACCTAAGAAATTCCCTGCAGTCAATCCTTTTGTTCCGGGATCAATTATTTCTGTACCTCCATTAGAGCCTGGCAGGGAAGGTTTGCCAGCATTGACAGGCAGTTTTTCATTAGGTACAGTTGAGAACCAGTCACAATGTAGATATTTTGGAGAATATAGGATTTTCCTACTTTGTTTCCTGTCTGATTTTTTCAGTTCTGTTCTCTAGCTCAAGCATGACCTGACCAGCTGGAGCAAAATTGTCACTTCAGAAGACTTCTATAAATGACTTGTGAAACAACAACCTTAGGCATTTTGTGCAAGATCAGCATTTGTGGTTAGAAATTCCCCTCTCCCATTCTCTTTCACCTCCAGCCTCCCCATACTCAGATGCTTCAGTTTTATCACTGTTTTGACAATCCAGCAGTGTGGTTATTTTTGCTGCTTCTTGATGATGAAAATTTCAGTGACACAAAAGGTTGATAGAGGTACTAGAAATACGTATGGAAGAAGAGGGTAAGTTCTGGAATTTTGCAGTACCTATTACTGCAGAATTCTTGGAAATGTAAGTTGTCTGGCATTCTGTGCTGCTGCCTCAGCAGGATTTAAGGAAGTTGATTGAAGCTGCTGAGTTCCTCCATCATGTTTGAAGTAGTCTGTTTACTCAGGACTTGGAATTAGTACAGTCACTGCAGTAGAGAGGAGGTTTATGGTATTCTACAACACAGCTTCAAAAGACGGTCAGGAAAATGTCTCCTGAATGTGTGTACTGAAAGGAGTGTTATTCCTCACCTTGCCCATAAACGTGGATTTAAACCTGTTGCTCTAGAAACAGGACTACCTTTTTTACATATAACCTTATATAGGACTTAACTTTTTGGATAAATGATCCTTCTTCAAAACATGGACAGAGTTTCTGCTATGTCAGCACCTTGAATGTGCCTTTAAAGACAACTGTAACGCTGCTTTAAATCACTCCTGTGTTTTGAGGGCTCAGAGGTGTTTAGACCTTTCCAGTCCTTTCATATTGGAGGATCTGATAGGATCTGCCTGTTAAATATCAAAATACCACCAATGGAACAACACTGTCCATAGGAATCCATCAGCGAGTCTCTAACCTAAAACATACACTGAAGTGATGATGGACATTTTGGTTATGTCGTGCTCGGAAAAGCTGACAGTCCATTCTGGGAATGGTACAAAGCATGCCACAATTTTTACATCAATGTAAATACCCTTTCACATATGAAGAATATACTGACTGGGTGTTTTTCATTGCCATGAGTGATTCCTAAAGCAGCAGCAACGCAGAAAGTGAGACAAATATGGGCTTTGCTCAAAATAGGCCAATCTGGGACATGAAGCCATGGTCAGAGACCTTTATCAGATTATTTTCTTAAATTTAGGGATTGGAGGCTGATCGTGTACATTCAACTCATTCTGAAAACAAACAAACTCAAAAATATTAAAGACACAGTTCCTTTTAAATTAATTTGTCGTGCTTGGGTCAAGCACGAGGAACTGTGGATCCCACAGTTCTTGTTCCTAGCACTGTGGGATGGTGTTCCATAGCTGATGGTCATGTGTTGTGCTGGAATCAGGGAGCCATACATCTGGTTCTGTTGTCATCCTCCTGTATTACAAACAGGTGCTTGTTATCTGGACAAAAGATTTTAAAAAGTGAGAAATCTTTTTCCAGCAGTGCCAGGGCTATCCTAATGAGAAGGAAGAAACAATTGTCCAGTTCCATATACAGTGTCAGATGGGAAATGTTCTCTTGAATTAGAAACGTAACAAGAGGATATAGTCCCTTTTAAGTTTTAGACATTCATAATGTAGATGGCTGCATTTGAGCTGGTTACAACTGGAGCTCTTTATAATCACATGGAGAATTAAAATCCTCAAGGATATGATCCATCTCATTCTTAGGTGGGTGGCTAAAAAGAGATTATGTGACTTGAGCCCTTAAAACCCCACTTTATTTCTGTTGATTGCAGAGACTTTTGAGAGACAACACATGAAAATACAGACAGCAGATGAATAGTGCTGAAAACGTCTGTTTTGTGCAGACAATCCAGAATATCTGCTTTTAATAAATTGGGACAGATGCTTTTACTTTGCAGTGGAAGTTCATTGAGAACCACACCCCTCACTGCTATCAGCCAGGCCTGAAGCTACAAGGTGGTTTTGTTCTTTGAGGGCTGTGTTTGGATGAGGTCAGTGTTTTGGTGAGGTCACTGTGTACACTCTGCCCTCCTGAGGTGTGAGCATTGCTCTTGGCTGGGTTCAAGGAACCACCTGCACACTCGTACCACCTGTTCTCCTGCCTGTATTTGCCTCCTGTCACCTCCTCACCTAAAGGTAGGATAAATTAAGATGATTTTACTAGGTCCTGGTTCCACTCAGAAATAGCACGAAACTTCCTTTAATTCATAAGATATTTTTCTAAAGAATACGTGGTTCTCTTTTAATTCCCAATTTTCTTACACTTTTAAAATATCTATTGCTTAAGTGTTCTCTTAAGTATCTTTGCAGCAATGTTCATCTTGTTTCATTAATGTTCTCAGAAGCTTTGGATTTCCACCATTTCTTGAAATTTGGCTCTGCTACGTTACTGAATTTCTTAAGCTGAGTTTGTTTACAATGACAAATTGTTCAGATAATTCTTAAGAAGTAAAGGCACAGTGTAAAATAGGCCCCTCTTTTCATATATTGCTTCTGTGTGGCTTTTCTCCTCTTAGAGCACCTAACCTACAGGATGCAAAGTCATTTTGCTAAGGAAGTTATTCTTTGAGAGTGCTGTCTCATGTATACCATTTAAAAACAGATGTCAAGGTATGAACACAGAAACACAGCTGAAATTGAGATTTTTACTTGAGGTGTTTAAAAATTCAAAGGAAACAATTATGGATTGTGTTTGCAGAAGTGTTGGATGCAAATTATTTCTCAAGCTATTTTTTTTCCACTTACTTTTCCTAATCTGCAATGATATATATGGATGAAAAATTAGAACTCTTGAACATTTGCCTTTGTGTGTTGCAATCAGTGGAAAATAACTTCAGCCTTTGTTCTAATGCAATTGGAGGAATTAGTGCTGCAGAGTCAAAGAAAGGTATTTTAAATCAGTGTGAATTAATGTAAGAAAGTGCCTTTGTAAGAACAGTACATTTCCAAACCTGAACTGGCATGAAATGCATATGAGAATATCAGTATTTTAATGAATTCCTCTATTAAGTCACCACCTCGAAGTTATTGAATTCTACAAGGGATTATATTTCTCTCTAAATAAATGAAGTATAGGTGTAGGTATACAGTGTATGCATTTACTTTCAGGGGTCTTGGCAGCCTGTTCTGTAGGGAAGACCTTTACACGGCCAGTGTTTGTTTGATTCTTCAACCTGTACTGTGCTGTTCAGGTGTGTAGGACTCTGAGTCATCAGATCAGATTCTGGGAAGGGTTTCACACAGAAGAAATACGTCGCGTTAGTTTATATATTTCCTTTATATCAGTATATAGATGCCTGTCCCTTGCCCTAAGTGTGGATACCCTGTTTTGCTGTTGTGAACTATTTCTTTAGTGATAGGATAAATAAAAAGTCTGTACAATAGTAGAGGTTAAAAATGCACATGTGGGTGCCTGGGTTTGAGAGAAGATATATTCTAGCACTCCAGTTCTTCCCCAATCCTCATTGGTACTGGTTGGTCCAAGGCTCATGCTCTGGGTGTGTTGCAATCAATGGAGTTGTACAAACTCCCTGTTTCTGCCCCATCTTTATCCATTTTGGTTATTTGCTTTTGCTGCTTTTCACGATGAAACTCAGTGATGGTATTAAAAGTTTGTATCAGTTCTCTGGTATGATACTGCTCGAGTCCTCTGCCAGAGTTCCTCCCATCTGTATTTGGTTAACTCGGGAGCCACAGTTGAGCTGCTGAAACTTTACAAGTTAAATGGTCATGAACTATATATGAGGATTTTCAGTATGGCTGTGAACTCAGCAAAGCATCACAGAGCTTTCAGGGCACGGAGCCCATCTCTGTGGTGTTATCTGGACTGGGCTGTGCTGCAGCCGTTGATGTTGAGGCCTCTTGACCAGTTTTGTGTGTTTCCAGGGTAGAATTTCCAGCTCTGTCGAGTCCGTCACCAGCTCTGGAAACACAGTGTAACCGGAGCCAAGAGAGTGTTGATGACAGATTTGGGAAGGGGAAAGAATTTTTAGTCTGAAGACTTTTTAAACTCTTTGGGGTTGGTTTGTTTATATTAACACCTGTTTAACTTTGGGGACTACCTTCTGGATAAAGGAAGCCTGTGTTAAGTGTTCAGTATCCCCAGACATGGGGCAGTGAGTGGGTGTCGTGACCTGGGAATGGGTATGGGATAGCGCAGGCATTCCCTCTCCCAGAACTGGGAACCCCACACTGTTTGTGTGGCTGGAGCACAGACATCTCACAGACATCTACGTGTGCACTTCTGCAGATGTGAGCAGAAAATTCACATCTGAAGGGAGCAGCAGTGCTGGGGTTCTGGACACAATCCTGAGCCTTCTCAGGTAATCACCGGCACAGTTAGCAAAAAAGCCATCTTGCCAATTGCTGGTATTCCTAAAATAGGAAAAAAAAACCTTCATAAAGATTTTTTTTTCCCCAGTCCTGCACTAGAAATTTATTAGCAATGAAGAAAACTAGGAAGATAGTGTCTGATGTTAGGTGGCTTCTTATGTAAAGCCAAAATTTGTTTAGAACATGAACTAACAGGAAGGGCTTATACTACCTAGGATTTGTTATTAAGTTTAACCTGAAGACTTGCTTGAGGTTGTTGGAAAAACTCAAATATTGAGTACATACTTGAGAAGAATTTAAGAAGGTGATATATTTTTAGAGTACTGAATGAATGAAATATTTCCAGTTGAGGTGACACTCAAATAGTGCATTTAATGTTTAAACCAAACTTGGCTAGACATCTAACTTTTATTAATTTAAAAACAGTCCCTTTTACCTCTGTTTTGTTTTGGAAGGAGGGATGTAAGGTATTTTCTTTTGCTTTTCAGGAAAGGGATGTTTTTAGAATCAGAACCTGTGTCGTGCAGAATATCTCGTAGAGGTTATTAGAATCTAAAAAATCCTGTTGGAGATGGTTTTTATATGGATGTTAGAGGAATGGTCAAATGCAAAAATTCAACCTTTTCCAGGTTTTTGTTACAATTTTTACAACCCCTGTAGGCATCAATGTCAGTGTTAAATCAATGTTTTGCCCAGGTTTTGACAAATTGATGTTCCTTTTAAGTGTAATTGGCAATTTCTGTATAGATTTAACTTTTTATGTGAAAGTTTTTGTTTACAAAGCCCCAAATTCCTGTAGGTTTTCTCACTGTACTGATACTGTACCGAGGATTGTCTCTGTGACAGGTGACATTTCAGCTCTTGCTCTAGATTGTTTTGCATTTTTACAAAGCAACACTAGCTTTTAAATCTTTCTGTGGTGTACTTAGTACAGCAATTGAATTATAACTTTATTAGCAAAGCTGATACAGTTGCCATCAAAATGTCATTTCAGGTAGAATTTTAATGTATCGGCCTACTTTAAATATAAAGAATTACTGCATAATACTGTCTTATTAGGGGGTTTTAATTGTGTGGATTTATCACATGGGCCTCAATTAAGCAGAGCTCCAGTCATACGAAATCTGCACTTCTTGTTAATATAGAGCTAAATCTAAGCAGCAGTATGAAAATAAATAAGATTCTACGTGTCCCTAATGCTTTCAGTGCTGGCTGAATGACTTGACAGGACTTCTGCACCATTTTGCAGGACAGATTCCTCCAAGTAGCCAGAAGGAAAACTTCAATTACATGCAAGAAAAACTTTTTTTGTGTTGGGGTTGAAACCTACCATCCTAATTGTCATTCCACCTGTTAAAAGGATTTCAGCACCTTAAGGTCTTACTGTAAGAGATTCTACCACAAAGAGCCTTCTTCAAAGACAGTCAGCTGGGAGGTCTTAGCCAAAATGCCTGCTTAAAGTTGTCTCTGAATTGTTACATCTGATTCTGTCTCCTCATAACCTTGTTACTTACTTATTTGAAGAGACTTCATGTGTTGCCTTACAGAGAATGCAGCTGTGGTTTCGATAGGATGAAATAAAGCACTGAGCTTTCCACAGTGATGCGGACTGTAGAATTTCCTCAGAGTATTTAGCGACAGTTGTTTCTTCCAGGAAATGATAAGCTTTATTCTGCGACTTTGCAAAGATTTGTGCTGTAACAGCAGGCTCCACGTGGATAGGTTATTCCAACTGGTTACTCCTTTTTTTCCTGGAATTATTAATGATTTATCAGGTGGTCTTTCTACATAGAAATGCGTGGGATAACGTGAAGGTCAATCCATATATTCTCTTTTCCACACTGCAGGTCCGGTGTAAACTGTGCTGAGCAGAACTTCATATTATTTTTATAGTCACTTCTTTGCTCCCTGCCCTGTGGCACCTGAATGTGTAGATTCAGTCTGAGAGAGTCCCTTGAAGTGCAAGCACTCACTCAGCCATAGTAGCTGTGTCTCTTTGGTCACTTGTCCTCACAGCCACAGAGGAAGTGCAAGTCCCAGGACAAGGAGTAACTGTACTGCTCCTCTGTGGACAGAGCTGGCTGCTGCTGGGAGCCTCCCAGCAGCTGGATGCTTAAGGATCAGTGATCTGCAATGGAAGTACTAAAAAACTTAAAGGCACTTCTAGAAAGTAATGAGAGTTACTTGTTGAATATTTTACCTCCCTGCCTGCAGCCCTTTATGCCTCCACTGGAACATCACTTGTGTGTCTCTTAGCTCCTTCCACTGTACAAATGGCTCTTAGTGTTGGTGTGAAGCAGATTAGGACCTTTAGGAAGAGCTCAGAACAAGCTGAGACCAAATTATCTAGTATCCCATTGAGATCATGGTAATATGTGGATGTTGAGCTAATGTTTGCAAAAGAGGCATCTCAGTTGAATTGGCTGGCAGATAAAGGCATGTATTTTCTCTTCAATTTTGCACAGAGGGAACTTCAGCCCATGCTGAGATTTTCATGGCTCTTGGCTGGAATTACCCCTGCTGTGTGTAAATCTTTATTGCCTCCATCTTTACTCCGTGTTTACCCAGTGAATATCCAGACTTACTTTGTACACATCATTTTTCAGGGCACTGCTTTTCCCTGCTGATTTCCTGTGTAAAATTACAGGGAACTGGTTCCCATTTTCAGCCGCTGTTTCTCTGAGGGAACTCTTAAGTAAGGAGCATTGATTCAGATTTTTTGTTTGTTTTCTGATTTGTTTCTAAATTATTGTGAATAAATTCTTCATGGGTGTTCAGGCAGCAGAGCAAACAAGGTGGCAAGTTAGTGTGCCAAAAGGCGGCTTCAAGCATTGACTGATGTTGGATTGCACTGAAATTTAGGCATTGGGATGATCTGGAACCAAAAATGTGGGTTCAACAAAAAGTGTTGAACAAGGATAATAGTTCATGTGGGCAGCTGGGCTGGTCTGAAAGGTGAAGAGCAGCAAGGCAACAGCTTGGAAGTGTGTATAGAAGCTACTGAGTTCTGTTAACAGCATGTCTATACTGATAATTATTTACTGATTTTTACCATTACAGATAACACCCACCTTGTATATGTATTTAAGTACTCATTTTCAGACTCATGGGAATTCCTGGAATTGTAAAGTTACTGTCTTATTTTTGGGACTGCCATGAGTGGATGCATCAGACATCTGGGTTTTGGGATTTTCCTCTGTTTTCAGTGTTTAAAATAAAATAATTGTAGTAACATTGGATTAGTTTACAAAGCACAGAAGGAAATAATACTGTTTTGATCTGATAGGTAAGTAGGAGATAGCTTAAAAAAGTTGTTTAAGGCTTCTCAAATCATGTATTGGAGATTCAGCAGTGAATTTGCACCTCTGTGTCATGACTGTGTATGACGTGACAAGAAATGATTAAAACAAGAGACCTGTTTTTCTAAATGCAGACACATCTGTGTTTAGGGTGTTCTCTATATTTTGAAAATACAGTTCCCATTTATTAGTGCTCCTTTTCTTCAACTCTTAATGTGAAACTAGACCCTGTCCCTTCAATCTCCATCTCACTTTATGTGAAATTCCTGAAGCAAATCACAAAGTGTTTTCCTTGCAGTATTTTACTGAAGTATTTTTGCGCATATAATCTGATATATTCTGATATTCACAATCTTAAATACTCTGATTCTTTCAGATACATTTGACAGAGATGGTTTGTAGATGATGAAATAAAGTATCATTTGTTCTCATGCTTCTCTAGGTAGCAGTGATGGTTCTGAACTCAGTGAAGAGACTTCCTGGCCAGCATTTGAAAGGTAAGAAAAACCTATCTTTCTCTATTCACATTGTTACTTACAGTCTCTCACTGGGTCCTGAAAATGTTGCTTGTTTTTACTGAACTAGAGATCTTCTGTATGTAAGAACACTAAAAAGCTGTACTAAGTTCACTGGATCTGTTAAAGCAGCAGAGAAACACCTCCTGCTCACTAATAGCTATAGGGCTTTTATCTAATCAGGTGCTTAGTCAGTGCACACATTCTTTAAGGAGCTCAGCCAGAGAACCATTAGACCCCAGAGGTTTTATATATGTGGATATCATGTGTGCTGTTTGTGACCTGTCTGATTTTCATTTTCACTTTACCTGAGACCCTTCATCTGTTCATGGTCTCTTTGCTCCCTTGACATTGTCATTGGCATCTCTTTTTGTCTCTAATCTTCTTTTCTCTTCACTGTCACCTGCCCCTGTGTGACATGGGAAGACTCAACAGTGCCCCTTGCTAATGCCTGACTTTATGGTCCAGAATCAGCAGGTTGGTGCTCATCCAGCACCTGCAGGTGCTCAGGTGACATTGCCCACTTCAGCCCGTTCTCATGTAGCATTTGAGAATGTGGAAAAAGACAAATAACTGTAGTTTAACCCAGAAAAAGGTGGAATATCCACCTTCCTACAGCTGCGGAAGATGCACGATACAGTGCATTGCTTGCTTTTATACCACACTTTCAGGTAATCTGTCAGCTTCAGAGTTGCCATGGATGACTTTCTACCATGCCTTTACATTTTTTGTAGGAATTTTTGTCAAAAATCTTTGTCTTCATAGTCGGGAACTGTTACCACAAACATACAATTTGCTTGAACTCATTGAAGCAGTTACAATTCTGGGTTAATTTTGGAAGAAGTCTTTGAAAATCTCTCTGTGCCAGAGGTGAACTCCTGGATGCTTCATGCCCTAAATATGAATCCATACATGAGGAAAGGCCGTTAACAATTTCATTAGGTAACATTCCACATGAGCAGAGAACGCAAATGGGGTCAGAAGGAAATCTTTTAACTTGCAGGCAGCATCACAGAGCACATAGAACATTCACAAGGTTTGCTTTCTTTTCCTTCCCTGCTGCCTTATGGAATTGTGTATTGATATCAAGTTATTTCTCACAGATAAAAAGTCATAAGTTAGACAAAATGGTGAGCTGAGTATTTTTACCCAGAGCAGCATAAGAAACATAAAAATTTTAGTAAGCCTCAGGTTTTTTAAACTCATGGGAACACTCTTCAGAATTGTTGTGTGGACTTCTGAGACAAAGCAGGGGTTTTGCATCCCTGTGCTAATGAGACCTGGCAGCCCCAGGCTCCCTCATTAAAAGCGTTGCTCGGTGTCAAACAGAAGATTCCTCCTCCAAATTCCACTTGCCTTCTGTACTCCCCTCTCTCCTGAGAGAGCTCTCTGAGAACCCTCTTGGAGGTTTCATGTGTTTCAGGGTGAGTTCTCTTGCCTGCTTCCAGGGAGAGGGATGGGGTTCCTTACAGACATTCCAGGCACCATGTGTGAAATTCCTAGAGATCTGCAGCAACCTTGAGTCTGTTCCTTGGTTTTTAAGATGATGAGGCATGTTTTAAAATTTAATAGGTAGTGCACTGACATGCAAGTGACAAAATTTGAGATAACTAGAGAGGGTCTCTCTCTGGTTTTCGTCTGTACAGTGAAGTACAGTGGTTTCCATTCTTCATAAAGACATTTAAGTGAGGAAGAGGCATTAGTTGCCTGGAATTAACAACTCTGGCAAAATTGGGGTACATCCACTGTTAATTATGATTTTCTGTGTAGTACAGGTATGAATTCAGTATTTCTCAGTGATTTAGGAGCAGTATCTTTGGGTAGGAAGGCTTAAATTTGTATAATATGCCTTGAGAGGAAGAAAACAGTTCCTCCACACACAGGTTCCCAAAGTAACAGAAGGAGTTGTAAAATGTATTCTTGTTTTTCCTGGCCTTTCTGCTTGTAGCTGGGGAACGCAGAAGGGATGACAACTAGAGCCACTTTTTAAAGTGTTTTTAAGTGCAAGAGAATCTTAGTTTGAAACTTGTGAAAGAGTTTTAAGCATTGGGGTGTCCCTTCAGACCAATCAAAATTACTGGAAGGACTAATATTCCAAGTCCTGATAGTTACATCCTGTTAAGGGCAGTGTATTAAGTGACACTTCAGTCTCACTGGTTGTCATCCTGAGTCCCTGAATAGATTTCCCTGAAATAGCAGGATTCCAAGAGTGATAGCCTCCTTGTTATGTAAAAAATATAAGCTCAAAGGTAAGAAGAAAACATACTTAATTTGCATGCCAAATACATGTATACAAAAATAAACAGCTCATATTACTTTTTTTTTCTTTATTGTTTTATTTGCCTGTATCTTGAGTGTGTGCTAAAAAACAATCCATAAGTTCAAAGATATCTGTTACGCTTAGAAAGAAATTATGGCAAATTCTGGAACAGATCAGTAGATGGTAATTCATTAATATCTTTTTGATAATTCTTCTTACAGAAAGAACAATAGTTTGGGCTGGTTTAAAAAAGCAAAATGACAAAAAAAACCTCATTGTTGTTCTTTAATGCTGCTGCCCTTTCCTGCAGCCCTTCTTTAAGCCTGTTTTGCTCCTGTCCTGAGTTGAGGGTGAGGCATGGCAACACTACTGGTTTAGGTCTCCCATTCTGAAATACTGCCCTGGCCATGCACAAGCAGCTTCCCAGCTCATGGAAAGCCCTCTCAGAGGTGGCAGACAGTTAGATTTGTACTATATTGGAGACTTGGCCTGTAAAATTCCCATAGGCTTGTACTTAACTGCCTGCTTCCACAGAATTGCTGATTGTCGGTCTTTCAACATGATACAAGCAGCTAGAAAAATGGAACTAGAAAAATGCAACTAGAAAAAAAGGGGAGGTGAGGACAAAGTGCCCCAGCAGTGCTTATGTTGACTTAAGTGGAATTCAGTCGATTAAGGGATCTGATCCAGAAAAACAAGGTTCAATGAAGCAAAGCTGTGTTCAAAAGGCAGGTCTGAGGCACAATTCCTGAATAGGGGTAACAGTATGGATGAGGTAAATGATTTTAAAACGTGAAGCCTACAGGTAGAGTCTACAGCTTAGATTAACTGGAAAATGGAAGTATTGCTGAGCTGATTTCAATATTACTTAGCACAACAGGATTTTAAACAGTGTCAGGTGTATTTTGACAGAGCTTGAAGTTCCTTTCAGCCCAACAGCTTGTGTGTGTTCATACTTGTAGAAGTTGAAACCATTTTTGTAGTAACATCTAAAGTCAGATTTCAAGATAAGTTTTATCAATATGGTTCCTTTACATTTCTCTAGTCTAAGCTAAATGCAGACTTTGCTCTAAAAATGTATTATTCTTCAGTGCCGGTAAAACACTTCAATATTGTGAGTTCTGACAAAGAGAACATCTGATGAAATGAAAAACCATATTATTTACTTCTACAAGCATTTTTCTAAATAAAATTATTTGCTTTTTCTTTCATGGAGGAAGTGGCTTTGTGATATGCACACAAAAAAAGTTCTGTGCTGTTTTAGCAGTCGTGCTGTTTGTGTGAATGAAAGTATATGTAATACATACAATTTATAATGGAATCCAACAGGAACAGGTTGTACCATTCCCTCGGTCCGGGGACAAGAGTGTCACGAAATGGCCATCGAGGCCACATGAAGGCCAGCAGGTACACTCCCACTGCACACAGAGGTGTCAAACCTTCCCTCTGCTGTTGGTGATTTGGTTTGGTTTAATAATTAAATGGGTGTTTTCTGATGTTACCTTTCTAACTTACATGTCAAAATAAAGGTAGAGACCTTTTTCTTCAGACTGAAAACTTTTCCCTTCAATGCCTTACTCTATATCAGCATAAGGACTGTTCATTCCAGTCTGCAAATCCAAATTCTGAACCGTTGGGTCTTTCTGTCAAGGCTTAAAGAGGTTTTGCCAGGGTAGCTTTTGAACTGCCTGCCACTGTGGAGCAGTGCTGGTGGTTCTCACGGGGAAAACGAAGCTGCTTCTGGTGCTAATGGATGGCATTGCAGATGTTTTCTTTGCTGGCAGTTCTGTACTGAATTTCTTTGTGCCTCTTCCCTGAAATCAGAGAGATGCCTAAAATGAATAACACATTCAAATTGCCCCCAATTTAATGTATATAATATTTGCAAGGTGACAGAGTAACGTAACTGATTATTCTGATTCTGCATGGATACAGATTCTGTCTCCAGCTGTGCCTCTGTAGTTGGGAAAAAAAAGGCCATTAACTGTGAAACCTCTGTCATGTTAAGAAGCAAGCACTGTCTCACTAAATTAAACCCATGTTCACATCTGTCAGTGTCCAAAATTGTCTCCATGTCATCATCCTCAGTAGATGCTGCACTCAAAGTGTTTGCTGCATTTCCAGTTTACTTTGGACATTCATGACTGTTAGAATGGGTGAAACAGCAAATCCTGGCTTACTTCAAAATGATTTTTGGGTGCTGTTCAATCTCTTGGCATTTCTAGAAAGCTGCTGCATTCAGCACTTTTGTTACATGCTCTGATTGACGTTTAGTGAAATGATTCCTGGTGTAACTTTTCTCTGAAAATGTTTTTGAAGCCAGTCAGCTTTGTAATTTTAATCAAGCTCGGTTTTCTTTCCTCAGTACTGTACCTGGCCTTTGTTTCAGCCCGTTGCTCTCCGATCCTTCGCAGGGCAGACGATCAGTAGAGCACCAGTTGCATTAAAGCACCTTAAAGCTGTGGTTTGGGTTTCTACTCTTTATTCCTGCTCCTGCCCACTCTCCTTGCTTTCAGATCTTTTAGAGATTGTGCATGTTTGTGCTTTGTTTTGATGTGCTAACGGTTCTGGTGTTTCTAACCAAAAAATAGTCAAATCTTTCCTGCAAGGGCTGAAGGAGAGGTTTAACACGTACAGCGACTGTACCAATGTACTTCAAACGTTTGCTTTTTAAAATTAATTGTTCTTGTCTTTCAGTCGTGTTTTGAGTTTTAATTTTTTAATTAAGGATTACCTGCTTGGCTAATTAATTTTTCTGATCACTTTTGCTTGCAAGTGTTAATTCCACAACAGCAATTCCTTGTAACAGCCAAAGTTTTTTTCCACAATGAAGCCAAGTAAACAGAAAGTTGACATTTTCAAATTACAGTAAAGGTATTTGCATTAGTTTTGGTAATGGTTGGAAAATTACTGTAGGAAGAACATTTTTTCACACAACTCTTCACATGCTCCTTTCAGCTCCCTAGAATCTGAAGATTTGGCTGTTCATTTGTATCCAGGAGCAGTTACTATTCAAGGTGTTCTCAGGAGGAAGACTTTGTTGAAAGAAGGCAAAAAACCTACAGTAAGATTTATTTTTTTAATAAATTAATTTTCTCACCTTCTTCCTTTGCCCAGTTATAAATACAGTAAAATGGCCATTGGGCAACTAGTTCAAGTGTCTGAGATCTCCTCTGCCTTGCTGATTAAGGCGTAGGGTCACTGCCAGAGTTTTCAGTCTTTTGTTTGGTGCATTTATTCAGTTTGTAAGGCTATACATATAATCCAGAGAGTAGAAGAGAAGAGAATGCTGCATAAAATTTTCTAGAAATACTCATGACTTTAAAATAGAGAGAATCCTGTTTTGTGTTCCTTAACAGTAGGTAAATCCCAGCGATTTATCAATAGATGATAACCCTTAGCATTTGCATTACAAGTAGTTGATTATAAATTATAAATCAAAATACATATTCATGACAATGAAAAGGGGATACCTTGTTGCAGCACCCAAGATGGAAAAGGAAAGGGACAGATGTACTCTGACTCCATGAGGTGTTCAGCAGGGATTGCAGGAAGTATAGAGTAAGGTGCAGAACGTTTTTCTCAGGTTAGAGAGGAAAGGCACATGTTCTTTCTGCTTCTGTAGTTTTCATGCGTTCATAGGCCTGCATGAGTAACAAACAGCAGCTTTGGAAACATGGCTGATGCTTGGCTGGACAGTCAGTGCTCTCATGTTCTTGCAGGGTGGTGCTTTCTCTTTTACAGCTCAGTGATACGAAACATTTCACTCACCCACTTCACTTCTGGGTTTGTTTTTTTAATTTTTTCTCCAGGTAGCATCTTGGACGAAATACTGGGTAGCACTGTGTGGAACCCAACTCTTCTACTACGCTGCAAAATCCCTGAAGGCTACAGAGAGAAAACATGTATGTAAACCAGGCATGTTCCAGTATCACCTGCCAAAACTAAAATGTGATTTCCTGATGTAAACACTGAGAGTAGCTCAGGCCTTGCCTGATTTCTAGTCAGCACTATCCTGTCTCCCAGTCAGTCAGTCACCTCATACGGATGTACCCCAGGGAAATATCATTTACATTTACATACTACACCAAGAACATCTGCTTTGCATCTGCCATGTGTCTCTGACTGTGCTGGACTTTTAGGAAAGGAACTGTGTCACTGGTCTGTCCATTTTCAAAGGCAGAAGTTCTGTCTTCTGGGGATTTGAGTCTTGCAGCAGCTTGTTGCAGTTTGAAATCCAAACAAGCACTGATGAGGAAAAGTGGAACAGTCACAAGATACAACAATTAAACATGTACTAATTTCCTATATGTAGCAAAATTAGACCATTTGATTTTTCTGTATAATCCTGTAATCCCTTAACTGCACGGGAGCACAAAACACTTCATCTGTTCAACAGTGAGCTACAATGTCAGATGATGCTGGCTTTCCTTTTATTTGCTGCAGCTTGATTTGAAAGAGGCTAAAAATGCTTTGCTTATGTGGGGAGGGAGCAGGAGGATTTTCTGTACCTGTCCCACGGATGTTGAGATGTGCGTTGTTCCTGTTCGAAGCCCCTGGTTAATCACAATTATTCTCTTAAGGAACTGGGTAAAATTGGAGATACTGGAATCTGCATTCACTGTTCAGAATCATTACTTAGTTGCCTTAGCCAGTGTTTCAGGCTAATTTATGACAACTGTCACTGTAGAACATTTTCTTTGCATAAAGCTTATGGAATTTTGCAAACTGAGTGGTGCTTTTGGAATCCTTGTAAAGGGGACTTTCTTCCTTTTTGGTACAAATTACTGTTTTCTTATCCTAACGTTTTTATGTGCAGAGGGCAGAGATTTGAAGCTTAGTATTTCTGGTTAGCAGGCTCCTGGATATTTGAAGTTGCTGTTTGGAAAGTCTGTGTGTAAAATTATCTTAATCTAAGAGATTAATCTCTTAATCTAAGAGATTATATCTCACTTTTACTGAAAGTTCATTAGGAAACTGTATTCTAATACCCCAAGTAGCTTGATAAAAGCTAATTTCTTTTGGAAATATTTGCATGGTTTCTTGGCCATTCACCCCTACTAGCTTTGCTTAGGTGAGATCAAAACTCAATTTGTCTGGCCCAGGATAAAGGTTCATTGGCCAATCCTCCTGTCTTCTGGGTGTCTTAGGAAAAGTGTCTGTGTTTGGATGCATTTGTCCCTGGCTTCAGTGAAAACTTAAGGGAAGGATTCCACCTCATTAAAAGGAAATAGCAGACTTGTAAGCTATTATGAGTAGAAATGCAAAGTATTAAAAAAAAAGAAGGAACCAGGAGAGAATTTGTGCTGGCATTATGTCACTCACAGCTAGTTGCTTGTTTTTTCTGGAAACGTTGAGAAATGGAAAAGAAATTTTTGTGTTAATGTCAGACTTTGTATTCCTGTTACTGCTGTGATTCCTTCAGGCTTTGTGCCAAAATTGCATTTTGTTTTCTTTTAGGAATGGAATATGTATTTATAAGTCTCTTTGGTTCACTGTTCTTTACAAAATTACGGAGGACTTTACCAGACTTGTATCTATTAATTCAGAAGCTTTTTCACTCTTGTGCATTACCATTTTAAAACAATCTAAAAATCATGCAGGTTTAGAGAACTTGAAAAAATTGCTTAGCAAGGAATTATGTTGTTTGGAAATTAAGTACATTGAATTCTCATTGCTTACAGATTTCCTTCAGAATAACAATTTCAATCATTTTAAATAGTCTTGCCCTTTCTTTAGGAAAAGTAAATGAAGAAAAAAGGTAAAAAGTCTGGTACTGATCCTTCTGACTCTCTGTTCCTGCAAAAACCTTTACTTTGCCTTGAAATACAGTCACATCCATTTAGAATGCTCTTTCAGAGATTATTTTCTAAATTCTTGAATTGACTTCTAATATTCCCCAGGTCACTGATGTGTTGTGACAGCTACAACATCTAAACTGCTGGTGAACAGAGGCTTAAGAAGCCAAAATCTGTCTCCCAAGCATGTGTGCTCGTGTTTCTGTGTTCAAGGATGTTCAGCAGACCAATAGGGAAGTTTGCAGAGAGAAGCCAAGACACATTTGAGTCCAGGGTGGGCAGGATTTCCCATTAGGAGTCTATAGCCTCATGCCTTGCAAATACTGAGAGGAGTTTGAGCAAGGCAGTTCCCAGGAAAGGGAGGAAGAGGAGTGGTAGTTAAAAGCAATGACTGCTGGAGAACATTAATTTCTTTTTAATAGTTAGCTCTATGAAGTTGGACTGAACTGTCCAGCACAACCTTAGATTTGGCTGTACACAGCTCATGTCTTACTTTGATCTTTTTAGGGCAGAAAACATGCTCAGTTCTGTTTGTGGCTGCAAAGCCTGTGGTGGAGCTCAGTCTCTGATTTGGTTTCCCAGGTGCAGTCAAGGTTAACATATTGTAATAACTATTTGCTACAGTTTGGGTTGTCTTTTATTTAAACAAATAGATCACAATGAGTGTTCACAGCAAACCTCTGCTTCTGAGGTTGTTATAACTCAGAGCATGACCTCTATGTTAAAATTAAGGTGGAAAATCACCTGGTAACTGCTGCTGAGGCTGAGGGATTGGGGAAGAGGCTCCAGTTTATTAAACAGGCCAATAATAGGTGGTCAGTAACTTGTTCATCTGCTCTGCCTGTGTTGTACTTCGAGCCTGGCTATTGATGGCTTAGGTTTCCATCCACTCCACTACAGAGTTACTGTACAAAGCCTCAGCTTTGGTTCTGAAGTCTGTGGAGGTGACTTGTCAAGGGTCACGCTTCAGTTCACATTTGGTTGCATTTTCAGGCAAAATTAATCAGGAGAGAATGAACTGCAGATGGTCAATCATCCCTAGATAGCTAGAGCATGAGTAAATGCTCCAAATGCTGTCCAGTGATACTCCTGAGAGGTTTGCTCTGCAGAATGAAGAGATCCAAGGCTAGACTTAGGCTTTGGGGTTTTTTATTTCCCAGGTAAAAAGGATGATGCCGTCTACTTTAAAGCAGGTTTCTTTTTCAAAGATTGATACATTGGAGATTTACCTCAGCAAAATATTCCAAGCATCTTGTGGAGACATTTAAGCATCTGTCTTTTCTGCTTCCTTTCTCAAGGCCTCTGTGACATGGAAAGGAACGCTGGCAACAAAAGAGTCAGTCTGCTATATAAAGTTTCCTGGCTGGAGCTCTCGTGGTAAACGTGTCTTGATTACAGGCATGCTTTTGACCATTCTGCTGCTGCAATTGCTCCAGGCAGCTTGGAATGTACCGACACTCAAAGCTCTTCCAGGCTTATAATAGCCAACCTCTTTGGAAAATTACCTCATAAAAATCCCAGTGTAATTGCAGCAAAAAAGGCAAGAAATCCCTTTTAGACATGGACAAGCCAGCTCTTCTCCTGCCTGTGGTCAAAGGCCAGGGAGTGCATCCAGTATTGTGTGCTGCATCTCCTAAGAGTAACAGCATACAATTAATTAGCATTGATTTTAAATAGTGAACAGGTTTCAGCTATTACCACAGTAGTGGAGAATCGTCTGTAAATGAGTGTGTGAACTTCAGGGCCCAGAAATGTAGTATAGCACAGTCTGAGAGGAATGTGTGGACAGTGGTTTTCTCTCATCTGCTGAAGTGGTACTCACAGAGAAGCCTCTGTGAAAACCTGTAGCACTTGTGCACCTTTAGAAAAGGGAAACGGTAAGAATAGCCACCTGAACTTAGACTTTAAATAAGCACCCTGAAAAATGTGAATACACCTGTAAAATAACTGTTTATAGTGATTGGACTGAGAGTTGCCAATTTCTGTGACAACATAGCGTGCATGAGAGATTTTTCCATATTTGTAGATACTTACAAAGCAACAGAGACTTTTTAAGGCTTCGTGCTTGACCACAAACCATTGTTTGTTCCAAGCCATCCATTGCATGCTATAATCAAAATTAGATCCATTTATTTGCAGTCTAGAAAACTTGGTAGGTGGGGTTCAGGCACTTTCACTGAAATACCCCAATGAAGAATGCAGTCATTCTGGGAAGGATGTTCAGCCACCAAGAAGATTATTTGAATATTTGAAAGCTGTAGAATTTCAACAGGCGATGTGGAGGAGGGGATTTGTAGGTGCCAAAATGTTGGAGTGAAAAGTGTTCACAGATTAATTCAGAGTTTTTGATTCAAAGATTTACTTACAAAAGCCTTTGAGCTCAGAACAACAACAACAGCAAAAATCAATTATGTGAAGCCTAGTGCCAGAGCTGTGCAGTTTTCCATGTGTTTAAGGAGAGTCATTCCAGTGGCCTATATTACAAAAAGCAAATAGGAACCAGGAACATTAAATTACAATGAAACTTTCATTCCCTTCACGTTAACAAAGCAGACTTGCTGTTAGCAGGGCTCTGTGCATCACCAGAGAATGAACTGCCCTGGGGGGCTGTGTAAACATGGAATACAAATCCAGCCGAGCACAGGGATGGAAAGCTGACATGTGTTTCAAGCAATGATGGATTGATGCTGTCAGGAAATGCTTTCCTTGTGTGGAGCTTTTAATTTTATGGAGAAGCACTGTGATTAACTGATTGTTTTTGAGTGAAATGAAAAGTGAGGAGCTGTAGCAACTTGGAGTGCATGGTAGTGTCACATAGTGGATACCTGTTGGGATATGTAACTGAGATAGGAAAACCCAATGTGTTGTTTCCATGAAACTCTAGAAATAAGTGTCGCTCAAGAGGTACATTTTGATCTGTAACAAATTAAAACTGCCTTGTGACTCAAATTTCCATCTCTGTGAAAAGGACCTATTAATGCTTTAGGACTACTTGGAAGTTTGCATTTTGCAGGTCACTTTTAAGTGTTAAGTTGTGTCATCTTACTTTTTGAGGCAGTGTTGTCAGTGAGTCCACAACAAATGCTTTATATACACTTCCCTTTTTTTAAAGAACTCGTGAGCTATATCCTTAGCTTTATTCCCTTTCCTTGTCTTTATTCCTTCTTTCAGATAAAATACCTTAATGTTCACTACAGACTTACATTACTCACTGCCTCCTCAAAGAACTTTCAGTTTCTGTTTGAAAAGGAGTTACAGCCCTCACTGTAATGAAATCTTGTCTGATAGAACTTTATAATTTACCTCATACTCTTTTGAGGCATTACCACCTTACCACATCTGTCCACCTTCTAAAGGCTTAGAGTTACTCAACTTCAGTGTGTGTATACAAAGAACCTGGACTCTTAAACTATTTTGAACTGGGTTAAAATGCTTTTTCTTTCAACTACTGGTCTAACGTTTGTTCATTCCAAGTTCTAATGGATTGTAAACTAGGGTTTTAAATGTAGCCGTTTGTGCAAGTCCCAGACAGATAAACTTACCTGGACAATGGCTTCAAACTGACAAAAGGCATGGCTAGACTGGATATTAGGGAGAAATTCCTCCCTGTGAGAATGGTAGAGCCCTGGCACAGGATGCCCAGAGAAGCTGTGGCTGCCCCATCCCTTCAAGTGTCCAAGGCCAGACTGGATGGGGCTTGGAGCAATCCAAGATAGTGGCAGGTGTCTCTTCCTGTGCCAGAGGGATTGAATGAGATGATCTCTAATGTCCCTTCCAACCCAAACCATTCTGTGATTCCATGGTGATTCTGTGACCTTCCAGATCTTCACTTAATCTGTGGGATAGACCAGAATAACTGACATTGGACTTGCAATGGAATTTTATTTATAAAGTAACTGTATTCCCATGCAGAGAACATTCTTATAAACTCTTACTTTGCTCATGCTACCTTCCAGTTTATTATCAGTAACTCTTTCCTTGGTTGAACCAGAGTTCCAGGTTTGTAATACTAAAGCAGCAGTTCTAAAATGAAACAAAAGTAATTTGATGCTTAATGTTGTGCATCTGCCTTGGGGCATTAGCATGAAGAATAAAAGCATAGATTAGTTTTAATGACTTGAAGCTGAAACAATCTCAGGGACATTTTATTGTTTCTAGCAATGTAATTAAAGAGAGATCAAAATTACTGTGCTAATAAAGAGATTGGAATGGGGATTCACAAGATAAGGAGGAAGATGCACCTGGTGAGGATGAGCATTAGAGTAACCAGAGTCAGACCTTCTGGGCAGAGAAGGTCGGTAAAGCACTGCAGAGGGTGAGAGTGCAGGGATTGATGGAAAAGTCTCTGTTGGACCCAAGAACATGGGAGGAGGAGACTTGGCAGCTGAAGACACGAGAGAAACTGAATGAATTAGGGGTTGGGGCGTGGATGGGACTGCCTGAGCAAGTAAGGAGATGTGAACTGGGAGGGTGTGCTAACAGGTAAAAAAGGAGGCCAGGGAGAAGGAAGCTTATGGTTTGGAAATAAGTTGGATTTAATGGGTGAGTAGAGCCTGGAACTGAGAGAAGCATGAGAAGGAGAAAATAATACTGTGACCAAGTGAATGAAAAACAGTGGGATCAAGGAGCTGTCAGGAGAGGGACTAATGCAGCAAAGACAACTGTTGTGCTTAGGCCTAAGTTACCTGTCAATGCATGAATAACACCTGAACAGGAAAACCCCATCATTTTGAACACCTTGTCAATAAATGAGCACGACTGCCCATTTTTGGGCAGTGTTTATTGAATTTACATCCTCACTTCATCCATTTATTTCATTGGGTCATAATATTTAATTACACAGTTTTGTTATCTTGTCCCCAGGACTCATGTTATGTGTAATTACAGACTACTGTAATAATTAGTGCATGCTAATTGTGAGTAGTTATAGCACAGGCAAGTTCAATTCTTCTGTTTGTGAACAGTGGAGGGAATAGTTTTGCATTTATTAATACACTTTTTAACTGTACTGTACATTCAAATGTGCACTAATGTGAGGAATGCTGTTGTAATCATGCAGTGCAGATTAGATGTCTAACAAGCTTTTGCAGATGGTGATACTCCTTTTAATTTGTTTTGAATATCATTCATTGTATTAAGTTCTGTTTTCACTAATTTCATACAAACTTTATTAATTTTCTTAATCTTGTGAAGTGCTCTGCTTCATTTGAAGTTACCCATTCTTTAGCAGTGTCCCTGAGAGGAGCTGCCCTTCTGGGTACTTGTTCTGTGCAGATCTGGCCTCTTGTTCTAACTCAGTTTCCATCTCCGTTTGTATTTCCAGTTCAAATCCACGCCAAGTAAGAGCGTCTCGGTGGTGGGCTGGATGGTGATGATGGCAGATGACCCTGAGCATCCAGATCTGTTCTTACTGACTGATTCTGAGAAGGGTAAGCCATGCACTGTTTCCTAGAATAAGCTTTGCTTTGCTGAGGTCATCTGTCAGCAGTGGAATGAGCGAGTGAAAGGTGACATCCTCGCAGTTCAGCTGCTCTCCAAACCATGTCGGCTTTGCCTTTAGAGTGCTGTGGGAACAGTAACCCATAGAGAATCCTTAGTCTTCATTGAGTTCTAAGAACTCTCCAAACTCCTAACAACCCCAGATGTGATTTTAATTGGAAGTATTCATCTGCATTTATTTCAGCTATATTTAGAACACTTTGAGGCATTTTCACATATGTGAAAATGTAAGTAACAATTTAAAAAAACCATTCAGCTAACACTAGGTGCTTGAGCAGTCCCTTCTCTCCAAATGGAAACCAAAACCCAAACCATCTGTTCAAATGTAGTGCTATTACCAGGGAAAACCCCTCGGAGATCTTGACTGTTATGTGGAGAAGCCTGTGGATTTCCATTACTCCAACACAGTGCCTCCTTTCAGCTAAAACTGAAGAAAGTGTTACTTTTCATAGCACTTCAAATTGTGCAGAAAGAACATTATTCGAAGTTCTGATAAAGGAGTCTAAAATTATTTAATGCTTTGTCTGCTTCAAGTCTTAGTACATTTTATTTCCAAACATCTCTTCTAGCACTGCTGATACACGGCATAAATTGTGAGTGCTTGTCAGCTTAAACTCTGCAACAGCAATCTGAAATGCTTTTGTAACACTTGACCTTCCTGAACCCAAAGAGGCCCTGTGTAACTCCAGCCACTGAAAATACTGGTCTGAAATGTATCAATACGTTTCAGAGTGATTTTCAAATATTTTCAAATGTAGCTTTCCAGGGTGCATTTCAGTGGTATCTTGCACTTCATTAAAAAGTCATGATACTATAAACAAATTGCAATAATGGCATTGAACAAAAACATTTTTGTTTTGAGGGATGTTTTGTTCTTTCCTTGTTGACACAGGCATTACTGAAATCTAGAAAGCTGGAAAGGAAGGCAGGCAAGCTGAAACTTCTCTTCAATAGGTCAAGCAATTGCACCTATTCCAGACAAAGTGTAAAGTTACATGAACCTTCTATTATAAATTTAGGGTATGCATATGGGTAGGATTTAAGAGTACAGCATTGTTTATGTTTCTTCATCAGGTTTTTTTCTCTTTCTTAGGAAATTCATACAAATTTCAAGCTGGAAACAGAATGAATGCAATGCTCTGGTTTAAACACCTGAGTGCTGCCTGCCAAAGCAACAGACAACAGGTGAGAGCAAGACAGTGCTATCATTGAGCAAATGAAAGGAATGAGCTTTTAGGAGCTCAGAACTGATGGATCTTCGAGCTGCCCAAGCTGTCACTGAGGGCTTTGTGTGTTCCCTGAGCAGCCTCTACACCCATCTCACGTGCTGAGTGATTTGCCTTGGCTTTTCTGTTTCTCCCTTTGCAAACAAGTCCCCAGACCTTCTGGGGTAATGAAGAAAGATTTGGGGCTACCTTGAGGCTAATTTAAAGTAGCTGGGGAAATGCAAGGAATGCTCTAAAATACCTGTCCTAGTGGCAGTAGTTTTGTATTGCCCATTTGAAAAACGCTATTGTACAGTTATGTAAAAATCTGTAAACTGCAGCATTCAGTATCAATTCCAGATAACTCCCCTGAAGAGCCTCTTTTCAGGTCATGGACATGCATATTTTCTTCTGTTTATGTGTTTTGTTTTCCTAAAATACATACAAAGTAGTTTAGCCCTTGGTACATTTTCCAGTCTCTGAAAGCAAAAGTAGCATTTTCCATTAATCAAAAAGGAAGACAAGACTGCTCCAGCCCTATTAAAGATGGTTCTCATATAAATTCTTACTGACCTTTTTCATCAGCAGAATCCTTTTTAAGTTACTTTATCTCCCTGAACTCTTCCTTCTCTTTGCACGTTTGTTTATGGAGTTTCCAGAGCAGAAATCCTACTGAATTTCAAGGGGAAACAAAAAGGCTTTTTCAGATCCTTCTGTGCTTTCTTGTTCAATTCTGCCTCTGAGAGAGATCTTAAGAAGTAAGGAGGGTTGCAGAAGCTCCTTTGAAGGTATTTGAGACACTACAAAGGAGAGAAATTGTGTTCCTGGCTGGAGAAAGTGGGGATAGTAGCAAATAGTGGCAAAGAGTTTGCAAGTAACTGGTGAAAAACTCCTCTGAAAACAGCTTTGGTTCAGTAAGGGTTAACAGTGCTGTTTATTACTGTTAACAGTGTAAGTGCCTTAGAAAAATTGGATGTTTAAATGTGTTTTCAATAAACACCTAGTCAGCTGAATAATACTAAGAACTATTTTAATAGATACTATTTTTGATTTTAATGGTGCAACCTTAGCCCACTTGAGCATTCTTGTTTTTACAGGTAAATGGTAAATGCAGAGCAAGAAATACTTGATTCATATCTGACCAAACTGACTGTTCATTGACAGTCATCAGGAAGCTCTTTAATAACCCCACTAAACAAAAGATGCTGCTGTCAGACAGATTCCTGATGGAGAGAAAATGGGAATATAAACTAAAGTATTGCAAACGAGCTTTAATCTTCATGAAAGGGAGTGATCTCTGCAGCAGGCATTCAGGTTTCCTGGGGGAAAAGCCCAAACAAGTGTTTATGCCTCATTTTTTTTTAATTACTCTTAAAAAGAGTAAGGGGCCTCCATCAATCACTAATCTGTGTGCCAAGAATTTTCTAGCTGCAGCTCAGGTGAGAGGGTTCTCCTTGTCTAGCAGAGCTGAGATTTATCATGTTAAGGTTGTTTTGCTGACAACTTGAATCTTAAATGTCCTCAAAATTAGGAAGTTCTACGGCCATATAATAAAATTATAAGCCTTACAGCAGTTTAATATTTTGATTATACCTGGGTTTTCTGCAGCTCTAAGTATATTTTTACTGCTAGATGATAGATGCATTCCTTCTCCCCTTTTTTGAAGACAGAATGATGTGCATTTCAACAGGTGTCTAGTCTGTGAAATAGTTGAATGTAGCTACTACCTGAAGTAAATTCTTCTATCATATATATATTTTTGTTTTTAGGTTCCTGCCAACTTGATGACCTTTGAATAACAGGCAAATTCAAAACAATTAAAAAAGGACAATCTGAACTATCTCATAATTGAGAACAAGGTCCTGATGAAAAACGTGCCAGCTGTATTCTGTGCCAGAACAGAACCTGTCAACTCAATCTCTGAACTCTGGAGCCCTGAACAAAACCAGTAATGGTTGGGGAGTGGAGTCCCCCAAGTTCAAAATGGATTTGCAACATGAATTGCCATGGACCATGCTTCGTTATGTTCTCAGAACTGACCTGTGGAAACCACTGCCTTAAAGAGTGAAAGGAAAAACAACATGAAACACCAAATAGTGTGTGTGAAACTTCTGGCGGTGCTGTGCTTGAGTTAAATAGATTGTAGCTAGTTTTGAGTTTCTTCTAACTTTATACTAATTTTGAAAATAACTCACCTTTTTAGGCATTCTTAAGGAAACAGGTAAACTGATATTTAAGAGTTGTATCAAAAGCTGTGTATGAACTGGGTGAAAGGTACTACATGTTCTGGAGATGTTGTTTAGACTTTACCAGGAGTCCTGGAGGGGAGCTTGTCCCAGGCATGCTTAGCCTGGAGCAGTGTTATTTCTCTCAGACCTGCAAGTGTATGAAATAAGAAACTGCAAGTTTAGAGCAGCACTGAGCTCGCAAACCTTGGACCTGTATGGGAGCCAGACTCCGACAGTGGCACAGAGGCTGAGCAAAAATCGGTTTGGTACGTTTTGAACTAATGCCTGGTTAAAAACTGGTGTTTAACCCAGGGTGTGTGTGTGTGTGTACGAGACAAAACTGAAAGCACTGTTGGGTCAGAACTGAGTGTTTTTGTCCCGTTTGTTTCCACACCTGTGACTCTCCTACACAGAAAAGCTGAATGACAAAACACCAACACCTGGGTGCAGCTCACTGAGACTTTTGACTTTGGGTATCTGCTAATTATCAGTTAGGGACCACTGTTAGTGTGTGGTGTTTCATAATAGCACTTCAGATGGACATTTTGAAAAGATAGAGGCACAATTTCAAGGTTTCATGTTCTCATTTGGCAATAATTGATTTTAGTATCTGTCTTGGTCAAAGTAGTTGACGTTGTGTGGTGTTTATAACATGGCCTAAAGCAGACCTTACATACAGAAGCTCTTTTGATCTTCAGGCAATTAACTAATTTATTAGAAGGTAGGATAACCTAAGGAGAGAAAAGGTGTGGGGCCATCAAAATTCCATCCTTGACAGGAATCATTCTTGGTCACTGAAATTATTCACAGAGAAAAACATAATGGTTGTAAAAAGGGAGCTGTGCTTTATGTGTGTGTTTGATGCTTACGACTTTGATTCTTGCTTTATTGGGGTTTCCTTGACGTCACCTAGTTTCCTGGATGATTAACCTTTCTTTATTCTTCAAAAGTATGATCTTTGTAAAGCAAGGAAACATTGTCCAAAATATGACTCTGATATTGGAGCTTTGAAGTCTGTGAAAAAGTAGTAATTGTTCCATTGACATTGTGGTTTAGTGGCCGTAAATACGCTTGCAGATTCCACCATGAAGTCTCCTTTTTAAACAGAAACAAGCTAGCTACCAGTCTGTTTCAGAGTTCTCTGACTATCTAATAAAGGTTTCTACTAGTAGTTGTTATTTTGAAAATGTATAGTTTGTTTATTCCATCTGAGTAGAAGCCTATAAATTCACTTTTGAGGTTTTTTTTTTTCCAGAGTCAAATTAGTCACATAATGGAAATGATGTAATTTTTGATTTCTGGCGGGCAAAAGGAAGGATATTCCAGTCTCACAGTAAAAAAACCAAAACAAAACACAAAAACCCCAACCACTTTGTGATGTAAGGGGTAATAGGCTGGTTTATGTTTCCAAGAACTGTTCTGAATTGGCTTTTGGTAGAAAGAAAACAGTAGAAGGATGCTTCTGTCGGAATTACACCACAAGGACTATGAGAATTTGGCTCCCCTTGCAATTCTTTTGTTGCTGTTTTTCATATGGGGAATGAATAGTCTGTTCTGAAGTCATGAATTTTGGGAAGGGGTTGTCTGTGCTGAATCCCTCTGCAATTGACACATCTCCCAGGTTTACCCATGTTGGGTGTAGAGTAAAGACAACATCCTCACAGCCAGCAGTGTTACTTAGTAGACTTTGCACAACTTGAGTTTGGTTTTTTTCCGTTTTAAAACTTACTTAAATGTGTGTTTCTTCTCAATGACTAAGTGTTTGTTTGGGGTTTTTTTAACAATGTGTGTCCTTTTTTTAAGCATTGTGGATAATAGCCTGTGGATTTTGAATTTTTAAATAAGCTATTCTAGGTTCATTGCAGCATAACTATATCTGTTCTTTTGTTAGTGAAAGGAAACATGCAACTGGGAGCCACAGCCTGACAGCCCACAGGTTTGCTAAGGACAGAGCCAGGTCAGGATGTGTCATTTATTACTGGATTTTTGCATTTTTCCAGCTGTTTCGAGTTAGGTTTTTATGGTAGGAAGATGGTGGGGAAAACAATTCGCAAATCATCCTTTAATGAATTGTTGCTGTTACCAGCTTTCATTGTCCTTAGGCCTCCTACTCTTCCTTGTTTTCTGCCCTCAGGTACGCTGGGCTTTTGTAGGAGAGATTGAATATTGTGGGAGGACTTTCTTAAAATGTGTAGCCAGAATAACTGGAGTGAGTAATGAAAACACAGGAAGTATTTTTGGCACTTGCCACAGTGAGTAGTTCAGTACTTGCCCATTGTTCATGGCCTCTTCAGCTGCTAGGGCAGCACAGAAACACTGACACACAGCTGGAGATAAATGGTGCTCAGAAAGAGGTGGTGGGGCTTGTTCCCTCAGGGAGAGCTACCTCGGCTGAGCCTTGGAAAGACTCAGACAAGTCATATATGCTGTAAAGAATGTACTAATGCTCTTTTTTTTTTAAAAAAAAAAGGAGTTAAAACAGTTAACTAACTGAAACTATTGCTGAGAAAACAAGGAGAGCAGCGAGCTCTTGGTATTCAGGTAAGACTGTCATTCAGACTGCTTCAGACAGTTGGCAGTTTCTCTTTGATTTTCGTTTTTAATGTGTCGCTCTAATTGTTTATCTTGTTAATAAATGCTGAAACACTTCAGCTAATATTTGTCACTTCATCCCTTTAATGTTTGATTTTGAAACTAAAGATGCCCCTTGCAATTCCTTGTTTTGGCTGTATTTAAGCAAAAATTATTTTGAGTAGCTCTTGTAGCAAGACTTCAAGTATTAATATTAATTAGCTCCTGACGGATAACCATCTTTTTAGCTAAACTAGAAGTTTTGGGAAAGATTAAGCAACAGGGAATGTCTGGTTTATTAAATTGGTGCGTTGCATTAAAAATATGTAACATTGCACTGCTTACTGCTAACTTTCATCTAATTTAATCTGTGCTACTTTTGGCTAGGATTTTCAAATTCTGATTTCTATTCCAGTGTCCTTTGAAAGCAAATAATTTTTAAAACTTTCATTTTTAAAAATTCTGGTAGTTTGAATAAACATAGGTTATCACAGACACTTTTTCAAATGTCTATTTCATGCCAGAGGAGTATTACTCAAGCTATTATGATTCATTAAGTATTTAGGTGCAAGTTATAGGCATTAAAACTACAAATACTAAATAAAGTCACATAAATACTTCATGAATAAACTTTAGCACCCAGCTTTAAAATTGTGTTTAGAGAAGTATGCACATTGGAAAACATATTGGGAGCAAAAGGAAGCATAAAAAAACACAGCAGGGTTTTGCTAGTTATCTACTCCTCACCAGAAGTAAATTAATCTAATTTAATGTTTCTTGCAACATCAGCCTCCCGTATTTGCATTTATGTATTTTCAGCATTAGTGCTCCTCTATCAGTGTCAGACATAACACATGGTGACAGCAAATCCTCTCTCTCCCAGCAGAAGCAGTTGCAACTTTTTTCTGCTGCTGAGGCACACGAGAAGCAGAGGTCCCTTTTGACAAAAGGCAAGTTGATCTTAGGTTTTGATTAACTGTAACAAATCTTGTCCAAATCAAGATAAAACATGGGATGCTTTTTCTTCTGGCTCTGTCCGTGGCCTTTTTCTTTATTACGTGTCCTTCTTAATTTTTGGTGTTCTAACTCACCAGCACTAGTAGTTCCAATCTTACTCGTGGCCAGCTCTTTGTGCTGCCTTTTGCAGCATCAAGACCCCAGGACCGGTACTAAATCACATCAGTGAATTGTCTGTCCTTCCTACAAGGAGACAGCTGTGAAAATTTTGTTATTACTCTTTAATATTAGCCTTTTTCTTTAATTTTTCTCTAAAAGCAGCTTGTGCATAAGGTGGTTTGGCTTGGGAAGGTTGTTATTAAAAGGATCTGTACAAGTGGACATGGAATTCTTTCCATGGGGTTATCCCATCTTTTAAAAACCATCATTCTAATTTGTAGTGCATGAAGAGGTTGAGTGCTTGGATTTGAGGAGGACTTTTGTCAGTGCCTTATTATTAACTTGAAGACCAATTCCTTTATTTCCATGGTGAGTCCCACCGTGACAGACTTGCAGGCTGTGTCCTCGATGTACCAAGAGTGACATTCCTGACAGCCATTGCATTTCTGCAGCAGTCAGTTGTTTTGGTCAGTGTAAAATAGCTGTGGCTTGAGTTGCTTTAGTATTTTTTTTTTTTTTGTATTTGAATAGCCTCTTTTTAGGAAAAATGCAGAGGTTTTTGGTAGCTTGGGCTTGTTCAGTTTTTATCAGAAGTAGCTCAGACCTCTTAAAAATTAACTTATTTTTATTTTGGTATGTCTCTTGAGTAGATTTAGTACAGGGGAGGGAAATGAAGAGCATAGTCCAAGTCATGGTCTAGACCACATGAGCTCAGGAGCTCATATTATTAGAAAGGAGCTTGCTTTTGTCTGTCCCACTTTGATGTAAACACTGAGGAGCATTCTTAGGCAACAATTTATCTTGCAAGCTTTCTGTTAATGTAAAATAAATACCACAGGAAAAAATTGTTTGGGGAAAGAGGAGGATTGGATAAATCCTAGTCTTAATACCCCAAAAGCTCGGTTTTGTATGTTGTATTTCTAGTGCCAACACTGTGTAGGGAGCACTGTCCTTCACTGGAACAACTCTGGAGACTTGTAGCTGCAAAGGCTTCAGAAGCTTTGGAAGGGGAAATGAAAGAAAGAATGTGTTGTTTTTAAGCAAGTAAATATTTGTTTTCCTGGAATACATCCTTATAAAAACACAGCAGTTTTACTATAGTCTTTTTATAAATTCAGATGTTGGAAGGATAATCGGCTTTCTAAGAATATTCAAAAGGAGCAGAAAGGTCAAAGGAGAAAATACAAATGACTTGGTGTAGCTCTGGCTGTTGCCGAACTGAGCTGACTAGTTTTCTCCAAGCTACGTTGCTAAGAAAAAGAAGGTGTATGAAATGTAATGAAATGCAAGTTCCTGCAGATCATGGCATGGTTCTGGCTGGTAGCCTGGTCTCGCTCTTGAGTGACTAAAGACACCGTAAATACTCCATTTCCTTTGTGTGCTTGATTATTACTATTTCTCTTTATTTGGGTGGGTTCTGGCCTTCAGCTGTGTTTGCTGAAGGAATTTCTTACCATTCCAAAACTGTTCACAGCTGAAACTGCAAAGCAGGCAAGCAGTAGAAATCGATTAAATGTTAAATAAAGGGTTCTGGGGTGCCTGCTTTACTGACACTTCTGGCTCCTTGTGTGCAGGAGTGTATCCATTCAAACACTGCTGCACTGCAGTGGGAAAAGCACCAGGAAACATAGGTGTGTTTTATAATAATCCTGTAAGGACCAACCATCACTGGAAGGGGGATCAAGGTGTCATGCAGTAAACACGAGCCATTTGTAATGTTCCCTGCTGGCGTGAGGCATTCCAGGGATGGAGGGATTGCACTATGATCTCACTGAGTGATGTGCAGTTTGGCTGTCCTCGAGCCTCTTCCTTCACCTTTTTTAATACTTTATTCTGTGTGTGCGTGTGAAAATTGTATGTTTGCATAAGCTAGTTGAAATGAATTTAAGAACAGATTTCAAAAATCTTTCCTACTGAAATAAATGATTTAAAAGATGGCCTGTGTCTGAAGTTTTAATTTCTCAATTAAAAACCTGCATTGAAACTCCACAGCTAGGTTTTGCAAAGTGGAATTTGACTTGTCTTTTGGAATGGTGCTGAGATCAGCTGGAATTTTAGTGGCATTTTTCAATGAACCTCTGAAATGAAGCATGTAAAGATACCGTTGTCTGCTGGTGCAAAAGAAATCCAAAGACTAGCAGGGAAATAGAGTTCATTGAAGAGATTTATGTCTGGCCTCAGAGATCGTTCTGTTAAATGATGTGGTTTTTCGCTCCCTGGTAGTTTGTCAGATTTTTTTTCCTGTTGTCTCTATACTTAAAGCTGTGGTAAAGTTAAACTCACTGAAAGCAGTCATCAGGCAGATTGGCTCTTAAGGAGCAACTCCGTGGAAGATAAACTGAAAATGAAGAATGAATGAATAGCATGCGAAGCCTTGTATTTCCTTAGCTCTGTGTTTGATGTTGCTTGCCTACTCTCTGTGCCTTTGTAATGCTGTGAAGCCTTACTGATCATACAGCCCTGGGGGAGATGCTGTGGAGTCAGGCTGTGAAATGCTTGTCACAGTGTGAGCCTTGGGCTCCTTTGCCTTTTCTCCTTAATGGAACCATTTGTTTCAAATGTATTTACAAAGACAGAAGGAATAAAGTAGATTTTTGTAACCCCCTCCTTTTTCTTACTTCCAGATTACTGAGTTTGAGAAACGCTTTGTGCTCAATAGTGTGAAAAGAAACACAGAATTAATGAGCTGGTGATGTTTTGATTTTTGGTCCTTTTGAAAGCTCTTTTTGTGGCAAACATTTTCAGATAAGCAGCTTTATTAACTCAAAAGCTGACTCCACACTCTGCAAGGTGGGAGGCACACACAGAGCAAAGGGATTCTTGGTTCAAATCTTCTTGGAAAAGCCTTTCTCTCCCGTGTTTGAAGTCATCTCTGTCCACAGCACAGATTCCAAGTCTGGCTCTGTTAGCTCCATTGTTTATCTTCGACTTCTGCCGGTCAGGTTCTTTCTTGCCTTTAGATACTGAAAGGCTGTAGTGTCTCTGCAGGGCCTGACAGAAGTGGCTGGAGTGAGAGTTCTTTGGCATATTTTTTTAATTTTATCTTTTTTCCAAGTCAAGGAACGTGTCAAGGACTCCTTTTGCCCCTTTCCTTATGTTCTTGTCTCTCAGGCTGCTGTTCACAAGAGACAGCTTCCAAATCCAGAGTGAGAAGAGAGGTGGGGGAAAGGCACCTGATCCCTTCCATGATTTTCATTCTGGGTATACCTCTGCTGTCTTTCCCCAGGTGTATATGCTGAGTCCACCAACTGAATGTTCCTTTGGAAATTGTAAGATTTGAAAGAATTGAAATTGCCTTGGTTTTGTAACTTCACCCTTAGTTTGCCTTTTTTTTCCTTTCGCATGGGAAGAAACCACATTGTGGGGGGAGGGATTCACATCTGTGGGAAAAACACAGAAACCAGAGCACAGATGTGTGAAATAACCAAGCTGAAAGGAGATGATCTTTTTCCCTTTTCTTATGCTAGTTTTTGTGAGACTGTTAGGTAAAAAAAATGGGAGCAGATGACAGCCAGATGTAAACAGATGATACTGTTTTGGCATAACCTACGTGCTTTGACAGAACAGAGCAGGGCTATGGTTTTTATAACAACGAATAAATGGAATAGAAGATTGAATCCATGCTTCTAACTTGTAATGCTTTCATTAGTTTTATTCATTTTTTGCTTTAATTGAGCAATAATACTGAAACATACATCCTTACATGGGTAATACTTACCTTTGCCTCATTCAGTTCCCCTTTTTTTAGTTCAATTTGGTACTTAAGGACAAAAAGCAGATTCAAAAGAAGACCTGTTTGTCTCCCTGAGCTGGTACAAGAGACTGTTAGTTGCTGCTGTGCAAAACTTGCCTTTACAGAATGTCTTTATCATGCTCTGTAAAAGAAGTGGTTTTTCTATGATGTTGTATTGTGTGATAGAGCCTGTCAAGCACCTGATGAATAATTGAGGTATAAGATGATACTGTTTTAATCTGAAACACTGAGAAAGGCCTGCTTAAAGGAGATGTGCAAAGGGCAAAATAGAAGCATATTTTTTTCAGGTTAAAAAATGTGGGGTTTATGTGTAACAAAACACAAAGTGGGCCCAAGCCATTTATTAAGCTAAAGGGAGACCTCGTACAAGAACACAGCCAGCAGCAAAGTGCTAATCTATCTTTCATCTTCTTTTCAGGTAGGAAAACGTTTCACTTTCATCGTGGAAAAGGGATAAGGAGCTGAAATGTTCTAAGGTCAAATAATGCAGCAGCTAAACATTTAACCAAAGCATTGCTTGTTGGAGATGCACGAGGCAGCCAAGGGTAAATGTGGCCTATGTTTCTCACTGCCTGACTCTGCAGATCTGCTGTAATGTTCCAGAGTGACTGGAATACTGAAACAGCTCGTGAGAAGAGGGAGCCATTCCCTCTTACAGGAGCAGTCCCAAAGCAGTGGCTCAGAGACAAATTGATGGTGGTCTGAGTAGCTCAGTAATTTGTCATGATAGAACTGGGAAAAGCAAGTGCAAACCCTGAGTTCTTGGTGCTGGAACAGCAGGATTCTCTTTAGTGAGTATAAATATGAATCTAAGACTTAGAGCAAGACAGTCAAAATGGGATAATGGTGATCTGTTACAATTTCTTGATTTGGGGATATTTGGTGTTGGCAAGCATTTTATGAAATTCTGATTAGAACTACATACCCAAAATACTGTGTGTAGGAGTTACTAAACGTGACTCACTCTCACCTCAGTGATCAGGTCCCCATCAGTATCAAATTCTGTCATGTTACACCAGTGCTGCTTGTGTTCTAACTCCCTGTCTCTGACACCTGTATCAGAGGCTTCAGAGGAAAGAGTAAACATACAGTGAGTGAACTTTTAGCCAGGTAAGTAATTTCTGACTCCTAAAGACTTCTATGTATTGAAAGCTTTACAGTTTCATTTTCTCAATTTCATTCAATATGTGATAATGGCTTAAATAGTGAAAACGTTTCTGCTAATCTTTCTGTTTCTTTGAAAAGAAGCTGTAAGATCATAAAGAGCTGAATGAATGTGGTATGAACACACCAACACAGAGCCAATGCGAAATATACCCTAGACTTTGTGTTAAATCTTGGTTCACACCTTGTCAGAGACATCTGTATATTAGTACTTCTAGGAGTTAAAATAGTTCATGTAATGTCAACACATAGGGTTCTTTGCACACAACTTTGCATTTAATTTCATCGAATCCCACAATAGTTTGGATTGGAAGGGACCTTAAAGAACCTCTCATTCCACCCCCTGCCACAGGCAGGGACATTTCCACTATCCCTGGTTGCTCCAAGCCCCATCCAACCTGGCCTTGGACATTTCCAGGGCTCCAGGGGCAGCCACAGCTTCTCTGGGCACCCTGTGCCAGGGCCTCACCACCCTCACAGGGAGGAATTTATTCCCAATATCCCATCTAACCCTGCCTTCTTATCAGTTTGAAGCCATTCCCCCTTGTCCTGTCACTCCACAGCCTTGTAAATACTCTCTCTCCATCTGTCTTGTGGGCTCCCTTCAGGTACTGGAAGGACATTGTGAGGTTCCTTCAGAGACCTCACCTGGAATGAGGAAACTGTTTCAGGATAGATGGCCATTTTGATTATCTGTCTCCTAGCCATACATAGATCTGTCCTGCTTGCTACTCTGGTATCTAATGGATATTTACTAAACAACATCTTGCTTAAATCCTCTCCATTGTGCTGCTCTTCTTCCAGTCACATTGGTCCAAATGAGAGCTGTCAAATTCCGTGCCTTGTTGGCTCTAAGATTCCAGGGGAAGCTGTTCCTCGGGAATGTGGTGATGCCTGACTGCTCAGGTCAGAATATCAGCCAGCAATTCATGTGTTTGCTCTTCCCGTGGGATTCACCCATCAGTCTGGGTGCTTTCCAGAGAGGGAACTGGTTTCATCCTGTCCTTGTGCTGCAGATGAAGAAACTGAGGCACAGCAGAGGAGGAGTGTGTTCAGTGTGCAGCACTAATAGTGCCAGGCTGGAGAATTATATCCAGTGCACTTTCCAGTGGGTCATAAATGCATAAAATAATCAAGGAAGGACTTGTCATAGCACATCTGCTCTGGTGTTTCTGGCCAAATTCCCTCAGTTCTCCTGATTTAAATCCCTTTTTGACACTGATGATGTGTGGAGGTAGAGCTCATCAGTGACCCTGCTGCATGTCTCAGTCAGCCCAAGAAAAATTTAGGGCAAGGTAAATAATTTAAATCCTGGTAGTGCCAGAGCTGTGGGTGGGTGTCTGTGGACATGGAACCTCAGGCAATTTGTGGGGCTTCATGCAGAGCAGACAGAACCATCTCTTGCACTCAGAGAAGCTTATAGTATCAAAAATAAAAACAAGTCTCTAGACAAAGCTCACTGAGCTGAAGGGTTTCCAGTGGCTCATCAGTAACGCCCCCAAGAAGTGCTTTGTGAAGGGTAATGATGCGTTTGGATGACTGAGCCCACTGCTCCTGCTCTGTCTTCTGCCAGTCTCAGAAGGGGACTAGCCCTGTGTTCCTCTTGCCATCCCACCTGCATAGAAGTGGCCAGGGAAAATATGAGTAAAATAGTTTATTCAAATAAAACAGTAGGGAAAAGTTATTAGGTCCAAGTATAAAAAGGAAACTATGCAAACCTCTTAATTCAGCCCCATATTCTGGTCGTTTCCAAGAGTAAAAGGAGGTCACATATCCTGCAAGGCTTACACATTTGTTATTTTCTCTAACTCAGTGCTTTGTGTTGCCATTTGATCCCTGAAATGGTAAAGGAGCAAATACAGTGGGGTTTTTTCCCTCCTGCCGTGAGTGTAGGAAGAACTTCCAAAGGAGGCTTTTGGGATGCATCAGACTGGTTCACCTTGGGCTCATCCAGTCATTCAGTTAAGTAAGAGCTCTTTCATATATTGTTCTGCCTGTCACTTCTAGTTAGATAATGACATTGAATGCTCTGATAATATCAACCCAGCATTTGTTCCTTCAGTGTCAAGGATATGCAATGAAAATGTAATAGGCAGTTAGAGTAAAGCAAAAATATGCTGCTGGCAAGGAAATAAGGAACTGGATTAAGTCAATGCTGTTTTGAATGTTGGTAACTAGATGAATTTTAATTTCTCATGGTTCTTTAAAAAGAGCAATTTAGACAGACAACACTTCATATTTTAAGGTTACGTTACTGTTTTAAAGCTACTTCCTAATTCGCTTTAGTATTTCAAAAATGTATTATTCCCACATTGTGAAATGTGAAGCTGCTCTTTCCACATATCCTGGAATGCAAGAAACGGAAAAGAAACGTCTAAAATAAGAGAACATTGTCACATGAGTAAACGTGTATAATCTGACTGTAGATAAAAGGTTTCACACCATCAGGGAGGGCAAGTTTCTGTTACAGCCCCTCAAAGGAACAGTGGGGAACAAACCCCTAAGTGTAGGGGCTTCTGTGGGGCTTAATCAGGTCATGAAAGAAATGCCACTGTTAGTTAAGTGTCTGCAATGCCATGAGGCACAACTTGGCAATGTGAGAAGGCTCCTCTGGGCTGTGGGCTCTTCTGAACACTCTCAGACTCTTAAATGTTGAAGCAAAATCAGTCTTCTAAAGGTACATTTAAAAAAAGTGTATCAGTATGAGTTTTTCAGCAGCACAAAATACTGAGTCCAGTGGTACTGCAGGGCCAAAATGGTGCAACTCGGAAACCTGCCACTGACTGAGTAGCCCAGAGTTTCCTTCTATCAGGATCTGAGTTTGCAAGATGAGAATTAACATCACGATATCTGAACATTAAAGAATCTGAGATTTCAAATACCTCTGAGCCTTTGTTTATCCTGATTTAAAACGTGGGGGATTCAACTTCTCTGAAAATACAAGTTTAATTGAAGCAGTTTCTCCAAAACTGTACTCTGGTTCCTATGTTGGTGTTAAAAGATTAATCAGAACAATGGAAAACAGATATTTTGTACTATTAACTTGGTATAATTAGTTACAAGCTATAGAAAAATGTTCTTTTAATTTTCCCAAAAAGATCAGGCTGAAGATTTGAAGTCATAACACATTTTTTGTGGTAACCCAAATTGAAGTCATGTGAATCAAGAACTGTAAGGGTTCCATTAGCACACATGGAAAGTGGAATTGGATCTGTGAAAGTATTGACAGTATGTCCTGTTCGTGTATTATTTTTTAATTAAAAATTAAACAAAGCTTTCAAGTGGTTTACAGTTAGTTGACAGTGCCAACACACTTTAGTTTCCATTAAACTGAAGCTGCCATGCTCTTCATTTTAAATGGAAATTGTATTTTGATGGTGTGACTAGTGAGCTTTTTTTCCTTCTGCCACTAAAATATGTTTGTATTAGAGTGACTTTTGACAGGGAATCCCTGTGAATATGTTTGTCCTGGTGATCTGCTGCTGCTTTAGATGAAAATTGCTATACCATTCAACTTGTGGGAGAGTAAAACTTCTCTATTTCTGTCAATTTAAATCCAATGTATGCTGCTAGATACTGGAATAAATGTGGCTTGTTTCTGCTTGGAAGCCTGGGCTAGGAAGAGGTGTCTCATCCCAATGCACAAAGGCTGTTTCTCATTTTGTTGTGTTTTTTTTAAAGCAATATCCATCTTTCCTGCTGTAATGTGTCCAATAATACATGTGCAGAAACAAATTTAGGAAATCCTTGCTAGTACCCCAGGCTTAAGCTTCTCTCTTTCCTTCCCCAGCCCTCAAGGAAGTCGCCAGGCTGTGCCAGGCTTCCCTCAGGGCTGCTTTTGGGGATCCTTCTGGTCGTTGTCTTCCAGCCTGCTTCAAAACCTGCCCCTTCCATCTGCTCCATAGCAGCTTTTTAGGCAGAACCTGTCCAGGCATCCAGGGAACAGAATAAAGTATTTTTCTGTTGCCACAAGAATTAACTGCTTCATCAGCCTGCTGCAGTCCTCAGTAGGACCATTGTTACCTGTGTTTTCCAGCGTTGTAAGAAATGTTACTGATCCTAACTGGAAAAAAAAAATCAAGTTTAGCTAATCTGGAGCACTTAGCTGATCTTAGTTAGCACTCTCAGACTCCTGAGAGTCTGACACTTGACTACATCATGATTTTTTTTTTTCCTTGATACAGCTTTCATCCAAAAGAGATTGCTAAATGCTTTCTGGATCACACAGAAAAATAGAAATTGTTTCTGGCACCTACTGAATCAGCCAACAATAAGCAACCGGTTTACCCAACTCATAAAATACAGAACCTAATTTTCTTAGGACAACATCAAACAAAAAACCCTATCCAGTTTAACCTGCTGCTTACCAAGTTTGCTTCTCTTCTTCCAAAAATGGCCAGTGGGTTTTCAGTTATTTCAGTGGGCATGACTCGATCATTTGTGTTTCTAGTGGAAGGTGGTGGTGCCTGTGGTGTGTATTTCCACACTGACTCTGTGTCAGTGATTTAGAACACACCTCACTAGCAAGGTGTTTGAAGAAGCAGGGCATCTGTGAGAAAATCATCCCTCACCCTGAACAGCCTGGGAAGAACGAGCTCCAGAAATGTATTTTCATAAAAGCAACTTGGGGTGTGTGTCTGAATTGGTGTAGGATTAAAACACACACGCTTATTCTAGAGCTGTGCTTCTGTGGCAGATGGCAAAATTACCTCCTTTCTTTTTAATTTGAACCCTAGGAAAAAGTAGTGACGTAGTCCAAGTGGGGGCTGTGCCAGCGAGGCAGAGCTTCTGTGGGATCTGCTAGCTCTTCTCTGGGGAAGGTTTTCTTCTGCCTTCTGTTTGAGCACCATTCCTCTCCCAGTGGGAGTTCCTGGTGGCCAAGCACAGTTTGCCACCTGGGGGGGTGTAGCTGGGGCAGGGCAGTTGCACAGGGTGGGCTGTGATAGTGAAGACCCTGAAAGCCCAGGCTGAACACCCCGGTTTCATTATCTTCTCCTAGTTTTCTTCCTGCTCTTTTCCTTCTTGTCATTTTTTGGGGGCTGGTTTGATGTTGTATCATTTCAGATTGACACAATTAAACAAAATTCCACTTCAGATTGCTGGTGATCCTCCCTCTGTTTTATATTAACACTGAGAATATGTCTGTTTTGTTAGTGGTTGAGAGACTTTTTTTTTCCCCCATCCCCTGCCTGAGATTGTTCAAGAAATGTTGAACAGAGTGCTTAATGATTTCCAGGGCTTTCTCTTGACATTTTAGTTTTGGAGAATGAGCGATGCCTCCGCTGGGGACTTCCCTGGCAGATCCATGTCTGAACAGCCAGGGCTGGCTTCCAAGAACATTAAATTCCAGCTGCTTTTCCATCCAAGGCAAGGTTAGTTTAGTATCCCCCCTCCTCCCGTGTCTTTACAGCGGGATATATTCTAGCCAACATATTCGTCATGTTTCTGAGCCTCCCTGCTGCTTGATTTATGCGGAGAGGACTGGGGAGAGAGCCTGCAGAGCTGCGGGCCGAGTGTGGAGTCCCTGCAGGTGTGCGGTGGGGCGGGATGGGATGGCATGGCATGGCATGGGATGGCTGGTGGGGCTTGGCTGCACTGCCCATTCCCACACGGACACAGAGCTGGGCACACAAACACGGCAGGGCCGGTGCCGTCCCGCTCCTATGGGTGAGTGCTGGGGAATGCTGGAGGCCTCGCTGGTGGGAGCAGCCTGGAGGGGCTGAGGTGGGGTGAGAGGTGCTGAGACAGGGTTGGTTCTCCCATCTGAGGTCGCTCTCTTCGTTTATGAACAGCAGTGTAGGGAAATACTGAGTTACAGGTAGATAACAGCACGTAAGTCTTCAAGAAAATTCACATCTTCAGTTCTGTAATGGACTGTTTTAGTGTCTCTTGTCAACTGGGAGTTTAAGTAGGTGGCACATTTGGAATTCCAGCCCATTCTGACCTAACAACTGACAAAGTCGAAATCCAAACCAATCAGTTGCTGTTTAAACCTGAGATTTCTGCTTGCCTGTGTCTCATCTGAGCGTAAGGTGTACCTTGTGTGATCTCTCAGAGCTGGTTTCACATGTGCAGCTGCCTGATAAAAGGCACCACAGTGTTTCTGCAAACCCCAAATGCAGCCAGTCTCCAGCTGGTAAAATTGTCATCGTCCACAGCCTAATTGAGCTGGAAATTTACCCAAGTGGAGGATCAGGTCCAGTGTACACAGCTGGGCACCAAGCTGAGCTTGGGATCTATCTGTGCTCAGTCCTCAGTCCAAGCCAGCTGGGCTGCACACAGGTATTTCTCCTAGGTAGCAGCACATAGATCAATGTCCTCTTGTTTACTTGTATCCATGTCGTCCCCTGTTGTCCTGACCCTTCCAACTCAGCAATCCTCACACCAAAAGGAAAAGGCATTGTAGGTGAAAACTGATCACCTTTTCCTGATGATTCAGAGGAACACTTTACATGTTAACTTCTCTAACAGTGGTCATCATTGGCTGCAGACCTTTTCACAGAATCCCAGAATGGTTTGTGTTGGAATGGACCATAGAACTCATCTACTTCCAAGCCCCTGTCATGGGCAGGGATGCCTTCCACTAGACCAGGGTTCTCTAAGCTGCATCCAGCATTTCCAGGGATGGGGCAGCCACAGCTTCTCTGGGCACCCTGTGCCAGGGCCTCCCCACCCTCACAGGGAAGAATTACTTCCCAATATCCCATCTATCCCTGCCCTCTGGCAGTGGGAAGCCATTCCCTGTGTCCTGTCCCTCCATGCTCTTGTAAATAGTCCCTCTTTTCCTTGTTTCAGAAAGGAGTAGGAGTTAAGCTTGATGTGGGTTGGGGAGAGAACGACAGCAGTAGATATTTAGGGGTGGTTATTCCTCATGGCTTCATCGATAGCACCATTCCAGGCCAGAAAACCTAAAGAAGGTTTTGCTTAGGTCTGTTTTTTCTCGGTGACTCTGTGGTCATAATTTTTCCCCACACTTGTCCACAGATCTGTACTAGGACCCAGACCACTAAAATGCTTTCATTTTGGTCCTTTGCTGCCCCTGTGTATTCAGCTAATATGGTAAAATGTTTTGTTTTTCTTTTTTTTTTCCCAGAGTCTATGAGATCATTCAAGTATGGAGACTTGGCAGCTTCTCCATATGTACAAAGCCGGCTGTTTGAATGTCTGAGTGTCTTTCTGGCTAAGGATAAATTATTTGGTGTGTTAAATTAGGATTTGTTGCTTTATCTGGCATGAATAAGGTTCGTTTATTATCAGTGTTCCATCATGATTTACACTGGACTGCATCTTTGGGGTTTTGCTTTTTCACGTTTTATTACATAAAAACATAGGTATTTCTTTTAAACAGTTTGCTTACAGAAAGGATCGCAGGAGCAAGTTAATGTTGTTGTAAGGCCAAGAAAAGGCATTGCAAGACAGCAGATAAACAGGAGTAAATGCAAAAGTAACTGTGGGATTGGAAAAACAAGGTGGATGTTTGCTCGGGCTTAACTGGTCATTTACGTAGGGGTCTGTGTAGAATTTAATGGTCACTAAAACAGTATAATCCATGGAAAAGATGTAGAGGCAGTTTTATAAAGAAGAATGAAGAATTCTTGGTGAAGGTACAATTTACAAAAACAAAAGGAAAAAAGAAGAAAAATGCTTAGTACTTTAAAAATTCCATTTTGGCTCCCAAAATGACCTGTAACTCTCTGTTGAGAGGAAAAAAAATGTATTTAGTTCTAAAAAGGTGTATCTGTATGGTCCAGGACTAGTGGTTGTTATCAGGTTAGGAACTGGGTGCACTTTACACACAGCAGTGCCTCCTGTGACAGAGAGACACTGGTCTGGAAGCCTCAGTCTTGGCTGGATGGGCCATTTGCAGAGAGCCACTGCTGGAGCTGCGTTTCCTTGCCAGGGTCAGGTATGCCATGTGCAATCCCTGCTCAGGGTGGGTGCTCTACCCTGCTGAACTGCTTGGAATGCTGGGGGGATGGAATAAATGCGTTTTTTGAAAATGTATTTAATGAGCATTACAGCTTGATTTACACCATCTGGGCTTAACTTGAAATAGTGTTACAAAAAGTAAAACATCTGTACATACATGCTAGAAAAGATTAATAGAGCTTTATTTGCTTCTAAATCCTCCAGCGTAGATGAACAGCATAGACCACCTCTCTCTCCCCATTTTTGTTTAAGTTACACAGGCAGCCAGTCCATCTCTGCTGGTGCTATAACACATAACTGCCCTGGCTTGGACCTCTTTATTTTCACACAGGGCAAACAAGTGTCAGTCAATATTCACTTACATTTCTTAATCTTTTGTCTCCCACAGTGATTGTACACGTGCCAATCACAGTGCAAGTCTGAACTTCTATTTTGGGCAGTATTTGAAAAACACTAAAAGCAGAAGGATATGGTAAATATACATGGTTTCCAACTCTGTTTGGTCTTCGTGTCAGAAGAATGGGGAAACCAAAATAGTACTGTTAATCACAAGGTGGGACGTGTCATTAAAGCCCTGTGCTTACCAAAGGAAAATCATCCATGTTCATCCTTTGGCCATGCTTCACACCAGAAAATAGGAATGTCAAAATCTGTGAAAAAAAGCTTTCTGCCTTTACTGGAGGCTCGTTTAAAAGAACTCCAGAACTCATCTTCTGTTTGCACAACCAGTCTTGTGATAAAGCGCTGGAGTAGCACCCTGGCCTCTGTGTGTGCGTATTATCCTGGCCTCTGTGCATGTCAGGAGCTTGACCTGCTGCCTTTTTGCTTTCCTATTTTTCTTTTTTAGCAGCTGAATTTCTTAAGCATTTGTGTGGATTAATTTCCAACATGAAATTGAGTTAATATTGGAGACTGGAAGATGAAAGATAAGCGAGTGCGAGGGGGAAAGAAAAATAGAGCAACAGCCTAGAGGGTTGCCAATAAGAACTGAAGAAGTAACACCACACAGTTGGCAAAGTAGCCTGTGGCTTCTTTGATAGTCCCTCATCACAAGTAATAAAACACCTTTGGAGTTGTTCTTTACCTACTGGTTGTAAATCCTAGTGTAAAGCTGCCTGTGTTTCCCGGAGTCCTGGGGACCTCACAAAAGTTTCTGCTCTCCCGGAGTCCAGCCTGCCCTGCACATGGAGAAGCAGAAATACCAAGGTGGGAAAGGTGGGAATTACTGAATTTCTCACTCTCTCCTTCAGGTTTCGGTGTTGAAGAGATCTCTCTGAATGTGAAGCCTATATTTTAAAACAAAACACTAGCACATTCAACCTTCCTGACTTTTGCTGCGAATCACTGCAGCTGTGGTATGTATGAAGCTGGTACTGTCCTATCCTTTTTAATGTGTTTTAAAATGTGCCTGGAGGCTTGGGGAATTTCTCATTTCTTTTATTTGTATTTTTTTAATTCCGGCTGAAATGCTCTGCTGTTTATATTTAAGCAAAACCTCCAGCAGGAATGAATAAAATCAAAGAGCATCATAATGTTGAAAGGCAGGTCAGAGGCTGACAGATAGGTCTGGCTGAAGGGGCCTTTTCACGAGGGATGGGGCAGGCAGCAGTTTGGGAACAGAGCAGCCCCTTTCCCCTCCTATCTCTCTCCGTGCTCTTTTTCCCCGTCATCTCTCCTGCCCCACATCTCCTCTGCCTGAAGCTCGTGTCAAAGCCAGGGTTTCACCAACAGTGGCAAGTTTCAGCAGCATCCAGCAAAGTGAGTCTTGTTCAGCCGGGCAGGCGGGCCCAGCCCCTTGGCTGCTCGCTCCCTCCCGTGCTCCAAGAGCAGCAGCCCTGTCTCGCGCTTGGAGAAGCTGCTCCTTCTGTTTTCCAGTGGAATATCTGATGAGATTTCAGTTTCCACACTAGAATGCCCTTTAATTCGAGTGCAGTTTTTAGCAGCCCGTTTTCAGCCAAGAGCACGAGTAAACTCTGAGGGCTTTTTCCCTTTGTTCAGCTCCCTGTGTCAAGTGACCTGGTGTCACATCCTTGGCTGGGGGAACCTTCTGGCCACAATCATGTGGGGTTTGGTAGGAACTCCTGCCTTTATCCAGGAAAGAATCCAACAAAGCGAGGCTCACTTTTCACTATGCCTTCTCTATGCCACTCTGTTCCAAAAGAATGCAAGCCAGGCTGGACAGCAGTGCTGCAGCAGGCCAGTCTCACAACACATCTGTGATGGAACATGATGGGAAAAGAAGTTTCATTGCAAGGAAAAGCAGCTGGCAAAGGGGAAATAATGAATTTGTGTTTTATTTTGCTTCCTGTGTTGTGCATCGGAGACCCATGAGCATTTTGCAGAGAGTAGAATAAAGGAAATTATAAGGGCTTTTTTTACAGTGGAAGATGCTAGGCTTCCTTGCCTTTTTAATCCTAGAAAACTAGACCCAAGGGAATTTTGGAAAACTTTCCAGCCAGTGTTACCCCAGGTGAGGGGTGGTACCAGCAGCAGTGGGGAGTCTGTGCTTAGGTGAGACCATCAGTTTCTGGCATGTATTTACCATCCTGACCAATGGTTTTAACTGTTTGTAGAAAAACCTCCTGGGAGCTGCTGGGGCCTTGTTTGAGGTCATCTGCTGCTGCAGTCTACCAAGTGATTTTTGCAATAGGTATTTTCTCAAATGGAGTCTGGTAAATGAGATCTGTGGGTGATTCAATAACCTAGTATAAAATTCAGGGACTGGAAAGGTGCCTCTTCACTTTTTCGATCTGCAAAGAAAAAAAAAAAGGAAAAAAGAGCCTTGCAAGGACAGTGGAGGAAAGAAGTCTTGGTAGTCCTGTGCCATGGGTTTGGACAGGGAGATGGGAAAAGGGAACGTTGAGAGAAGGGAACACTTACCCACCCCACACTATGTTTCTACCATCAGCCTGCCTGTGGTGTCTACTCTTGTCCCTGGCCAAGCAAAAGGTTTCTGCCTGAAATCCTCCCTGGAGGAGATTTTCATCCATGCTTCTTTTGGCCCAAGATCAAGCTATTTCCCAAAAGCCTCTGTTCCAGGCATGGCTCAGTGTTGGCTTTCAGGCAGGTGCACAGGCAGCAGACACTGCTGATTTACACCATCATCATGGCATGCCCACAAAATAGTATTTAGTTGCATGTTGAACATCTCTTGCTGCCAGGAGATGAACCAGTGTTGGAGTTGGATCCTTGAGTCTTCTCTGTGGTATTTACATCTGGTCATTTCAGCTGATGTGGTGCTGCTTATGAATTGCTGAGGGCCTGTACAGAAATACTTCCCCACCTGTAGAGCTGCCTCCAGCTCTGGGGTCCCAGCATGGGAAGGACATGGATGGACCTGTTGGAGCGAGTCCAGAGGAGGCACCAGGATGATCAGAGGGATGGAGCAGCTCTGCTGGGAGGAAGGGCTGAGAGAGTTGGGATTGTTCAGCCTGGAAAAGGGAGGGCTATGGGGTGACCTCATTGTGGCCTTTCAGTACCTGAAGGGAACCTATGGGAAAGATGGGGAGGGACTATTTACAATGGTGTGGAGTGACAAGACAACAGGGAATGGGTTCAAACTAACAGAGAGTGGATTTAAATGGGATATTAGGAATAAATTCTTCCCTGTGAAGGTGGTGAGGCCCTGGCACAGGTTGCCCAGAGAAGCTGTGGCTGCCCCTGGAGCCCTGGAAGTGTCCAAGGCCAGGCTGGACAGGGCTTGGAGCGAGCTGGGATAGTGGAAGGTGTCCACTAGGATTGGGATGGTTTAGATTAGATCTTAAAGGTCCCTTCCAACCCAAACCATTCCATGATTCTATGTCAAAATGCCTTTCCTCTTTGCTCTCCATATTTCTGGCCATTAGATTAAGCAAGATGTGTCCATTATACTTCTATTTTTTTCATTGATTTTGAAAGTTAAGTATTTATATGAACAGCTGGTTTTATTGGCCTGGAGTTCTCAGCTGCCGAGGAGCTTTCCTACTGATTTTAACTCTTGTGAGCATTAGTTATTTCAGGTTATTTATGGTTGGGCTTCTGTGCTTGTCTTTTTTCAAATAAGGGGAAAAAAAACAAAAAGAAAAGGGAAAAAACCTCCAAAACTGTGAGCCTGCCATATCCCTCTTTGCTCAAGCAGCAAAACCAAGTGGGAATGTCTGGGTTATTTCCGAACTCCACTAATGTGGCCCTCCTTCATGAAAGCAGGAGGGTGATGTCATGTTCAGCAGTTCAGGAGAGGATCAGGGCATGCTCCATCCAGCCCAGCACACCCCAGAGGTAACACTGTGGGCTGATGCCCCAGAATATGGCAAAGAAGTATCTGATGTTTGCTTTTATGGTATATAAAAATGTATGTATGCATTTGAAGAACTGCTTTTACAGGCTCTGAGAAGAAGAGAATTTTTGAAAGGAATTTTGGTTCCTTGGGAATTTTTTTAAATCTTTAACAAGTTCCCTTCGTGTTTTGCTGCAGAAGGTGAGGCTTTGGCCACAGGCTTGCTCAGAAGCTTCATACTTTGCTTTACTTGGTATTTCTACTGTTTCAGCTGATTTAAAAAAAAAAAAAAAGGCCAAAACTAATATTTGACCTTTCAAATCTGGTAAGTCTTTTTTTTGTTGTTTTTTCCTTCCCTCTTACCCTTCTCATGGTGAAGAAATAGTGTAAAACATTCAACATTTGTTTCCAGGTGATCTGTTCTTTTTCATCCTTCTCCTTCTCTCCCTGGAGATGGAGGCCCCTGCCATCCTTGGAGATGTCAGGAATTTGAGGAGATGATTTATGCAGCAGCATAAAATGGCATTGGCCCACATAGCGAGGGTCAGACATATGGTAGCAATGATCATATCCAATATGTACATGCCCAGGAAAGCAGCTTCCCTGCCTGTATTTTGACCACGTTCTGGCAATCTTTCCTGGGGAGCAAAAATTCATTCTGTATTCTGATCTTATTCAGGTTTGCAGCGTGCAAAACAGGAACGGGAACAAACAAATAACGATTTTCCTTGACCAAAATAAATTATGTACATTTTGGTGTGGAAATGAGATTACAGTCCTCATTTTCTTTCTGACTTGACTGTAGCTGTTGAGAATAGCAGCCCCTCAGGTCTCTGGTAATGCAGTCTTCAGCTCAAATAGGGACTTTTAAAATATTTAAGCATCTCTCTCGTGAGGCTTCTTGTTTCCTATTTGTTTTGTGTTGCTAAGCAATGCATTTAAACCCCCAAAGTTAAAATTTACAACTCTCAAATTGTCCTTCAGCCTTATTCTCCAAACCTCACATCTGTAATGGGTTTTCCATCTGCCAGTTTTCCCAGGTCGCCCCATCCATCCTCCAGTCTGCAGAGGAAAAAGCCTTCTGGTTGAGAGCGGGGGGGTTTCCCTTTTTTTTTGCCTCCATCTGTAATTAATTTCTTGCAAAGCCACATCTGTCCATTTGGGGCAGGGGAAGTGGGGAAGGGGAGGTAAAGAGTGAAGTCACTCTCTCCCTTTCCCAGTAAAATGCAGGATTTGGCATGTGTGATTGTAGATCCTCGGGACATTTTAGCCTCTCCCTTCCACCCTGCAGCCCTCGCCACCCCCAGCTCCAGTGCACGCCTGGCAGAGGGCAAAGTGCTGCAAGTTCTGCCTGTGTGGAGCTTGTGGGCTGGGTCTGTGCTGCTGCCCACATCTGACACCACAGCGTTTCGACTACTGGGGTTGCTGCAAAAGCTGCTGGCATCCTTTGGAAAACTTCCTTCTGTCAATATTTGAATTTTCAAAAACCATACTAAATAGCTGCCATGATGTTTCGTTTTTAAAGACTTAAGAAATAGCCGCAGCAGTCCCAGTCAATATTCCTTCTCTGCCATCATCCAGTGCAGCTGTTCCAAAGTATTTTTATGTTCTGCAGACCACCAGGTAGCTTTGAGCAGGAGCTGGGCTTGCTGTGAGGCTGGTCCCCTGCCTGGTGCCCTGCTCTCTGGGTGGGGTGGGGGGAAAGCAGAAAGAACCAGCTGTCTTAGAATTGTGGAATTGCAAAGGTTGGAAAAGGCCTCTCAGATCATCAAGTCCAGCCATTCCCCCAGCACCACCACAGTGTTCACCTCTGAGCTGTGTCCTCAAGTGCCACATACACATGGTTTTTGAACGGTTTCAGGGATGGTGGTTCCACCACTTCCCTGGGCAGCCTGGTCCGTGGCTTGAGAGCCCTTTCCATGAGGAAATTTTTCCTAATACCCAATGGAAACCTCCCCTAGGCAACTTGAGGCCGTTCCTCGTCTCCCATCACGTATTACCTGGGAGAAGAGCCTGGCCCCCACACGGCCACACCTGCCTGTCAGGTGTGGGTAGAGAGTAACAGGGTCTCCCCTGAGCCTCCTGTTCTCCAGACTCAACAGCCCCAGCTCCCTTGTGCTCCAGCCTCTTCCCCAGCTCTGTTGCCCTTCTCTGGACATGCTGCTGTTCCTTTCCCTTCTTTGCTTATGCAGGGCATAAACATGACAATGTTAGAACATGAAAATCCTGAAATTTGGGAAGAAATTCTTCCCTGTAAGGGTGGAGAGGCCCTGGCTCGGGTTGCCAGAGAAGCTGTGGTTGCCCCATCCCTGGAAGTGTCCAAGGCCAGGATGTCCCTGCCCATGGCAGGGGGGTGGAATGAGAGTATCTTTAAGGTCCCTTCTAACCCAAACCATTTTGTGATCAATGGGAAGTTTAATTCTTAGGCATTTTTGGAGATCTGGGGTTTCATCTCTTTGTTACTTTAATGCAAGTCAAACTCCAGGGGTTTAACAGCACTGATTTAAACATCCAACACCTCCTTCCCACCCAGTGCTCCTCCCACACTTGGTCCTGGTGGCAAAACTAGTGGGCAATTGGTGAATTAGATGGGATCATTAATCTGGGTTAAATATATATTGACTTATTTTAATGCCAGATTATTTTTAATTTAGGTCAGTTCTGCAGTTCAACTAATTGCCCAGCCTCCCAGGCCATGGTATTGGCACATCTGAAAGGCTGGCAGAGGGGAGGGAGGATAAATGGTGAGGAGTATGGCAGGGGCAACTTAAATTGATGGTCCTGCTGAAAAACACCCCTCTGTCAAACTGCTGCCTGATAGCTGAGGTAGAACGTGTTCTGTGCAGGGCTAACATGATGTGCTGCCTGTTTGCTGTCTCTTACAGGCATGTTCTTGAGCATTGCTTTCAGGAGAAGTTCTTCGGGATGATGTCCTCAACACTGATCAGAAATGGCACATTTTGGAATAATATGATAAAGAACTGAAATGCTGAGTAATTAACAGTGGTAGAAACTTCCTGACTCAGGATTCATCCCTGCTGGACATCCAACCATCCAATAACTCTCATAATTACAGGTTAGAAGGGGAGCTGTTATATGAGTATTGCAGAGGCTGGACCACTGGAAGTTGAGGGAAGCTGCTGGGAAGAAGACTGTTGGATCAGAGGGCATCCCAGCAGAGCCCTGCAGAGGAACTGGAGCTGGCTGATGTGGTCACTCGGGGTGCCCACGCTGGAGGGGATATTGTGTGTCACAGTACACATCTGCCACGGCTGCCACACTACAGTGGGACTTTGTTTCAGCACAGCCATGGTAGTAATGTGTCTGGAAAATAATTTTTGGCAAGGGTCGACTTAAACAGCTTTGTTCTGCCTCAGAGTCAGCTCTCAAACGCCTCTCCAACACTGAATGGGTCGGGGCAGACCCTTGAAGTGCCAGACATGCTCGTGGTGGCCACATATCTGTCAGGGAAAGGACATGGAGCCCTGGGTAGGTGCCTGTGGAAGGGCTCTGGATCACCTGCTGGAAGATCCTCGCCCAGCAGCAACTGAGAATCCCACCAGCAGACTGGGAGCAGATGTGGAATGGTGAATGTCAACCCCATTGCAGATCCCTCTGAAATCTCCCACTGTCCCCAGACCACCGTGACTGTGTGTTTCTGTCTCCCCATTTTAAGACATTTTGTTTTAATTAAATGAATTTAATTTAATTTGAATGAAAAATATGGGCACAACTCTGTGGATGCAGCTGCTCTCTGAGGAACAGACTCATAAAAACAATGTGGTGAGAAAATTTACCCTGATTCCAGCATAAAATGACCCAAATTTGAAATAACACTGACACCCTGTGGAGATGTTTGGCGGGACCTTCTCCAGGTCTTGCTGATCCTTGTTTCTGATCCTGCAGGTGAGTGATTAGATTCGTTCATGTCATCTTTCAGCAAAACTTTTATTTTTTCCAATGAAGGTTTTGTTGTCTTCAAAGTCAGATTAAAAAACAAAAATCCTTTGTATCTTTTCTATTAAAAATATTCTTTTAATCCTGTAGCTAAACCACAAAAACTCATTTACCAAAAAGAGGATGATGAGGAATATCCTACAAGATCTGAAGAATGTGCCTGCAATGGGTCGAGTTTCCTGAAGGACTTTCTCCTGAACAGCTGGAAGCGTTGGAGGGAGCTGCTCCATGCCAAGGTGAAGTCAGGATGCTAATCATTTCCTTTCCAGTCTGGACTCTAGTTTAAAAATGTAAGAGCTGAAAGGTTTAATGGCAAATGTGCATTGTTAATATGCAGAGCAGCAGCTTTGTGTTTGTTCTTGCTGCAGATCACTCTGAGGATGGTCTGGCCCTTTGGAGTGTGTCCTGCATGCTTTACTGTGCTTGTGTTCTGGATTGGCTCTGGGCAGAGCATCCCAGTTAAAAAGGGATCCGTTTCCCTGTGCACTCCAGTTTGAGTACAAGATCCTCTTCAGGCGCAGGATTAAAGATCAGAAGGACAACGGTGGTTACCGAAGAGGCTCCCGGTGATGTGAGTGCAGCCAGGCACTGCAGGGGAGGGCACAGCAGTCTGGGAGCCGCCCCGTTCCTCCTGCTGGAAGGGCACTATTCACCTGAGAGCTGCCTGGTCTAACTGGATTCCTCCACGGGTGATAGGATGTTTAATTCTCAGATGTTTACACTGTCTGCAGAAGTGGGAACAGGCAAACTGGGCTGAGCAGAGCCAGAATATGCAGTAGAAATGAGTTGTCATATAAACTCAGTTTGCTAGAGCTGGAGTGGTTGATCTTTGTGGGTGAACAAGGATGGATATCATTAGTCTTACAGTTCAGAAATCATTTTCCCCCTGAAGGAATGGTGCTGGTTGATCAGCCTCAGTGCTAGGCCCTCACTCCCTCCTAGAAGAAGTTCGAGGTCCAGTGTATCAATGACTATAGAGATACCATCTCCCATCTCAAAATCATGGCTATTTCAGGCTGTGGCCAGACTGTGGAATGGTTTTCCTTCAATAACCAGCCACGTCACCCCTCCCTCAAGCTCTGTGCTTTCATCCTGCTGAGATCAGTGAGCAGAGCTGCTGCTCTGAGCGCAGAGAGCTGGCCAAGCCGTCCCCTCGTTTCCAGGCAAGAGCCCATCCCAGTGAACAAGGAAGGGATTTCTGCACACAGCCAGTGTGTCCATTCATAAAAACCTTTAAGATTAAAAGTATATATAGACACTTAAAAACTTCTTACGGGCAGATTCAACTTCCAAGACAGGAGATGTTCATGAAAATAGAATTAGACTTGACATGTGAATAGGTTAGCCCCAAAAAAAGACTGGGTTTGCTCTCTCCTTGTCCTTACCCCACTGAAACCTCTCCTGGTTGTGCTCCAGATGCAATATCCACAGCTTTGCCAGCTGTGCATGGGGGTCACACGGGCTGCCCCTCTGCCAAACCAGCTTAGTCCTGAGGATTGCTGTTCACAGAGGGACATTTCCTTTCGGTTGTCTCCAGAATTTAGTGCCACTGAACAACACCACAACCCTCTGAACAAAAGGGAAATTCACCCTGCATTCTGCAGCAGTTGCCTACAACCCTGAAGGGAAACCATCAAGGGGATTGTCTGTAAGGAAGTGTCAGCTGGTAGCCACAGAGGACACTCAGCATCAATTGCTCCTTTAGTAAGGTTGGGTAAACTTGAGTGATGTCTTGAATCACCAGAAGAGGAATTAGAAGCCTTTTCCATGAAAGCAGTTCTCATTCTGTAGCTGTTGTGTAAGCAGCCAAGTTGGGGTCAAGGTTCAACGACTTAAAAGTTCTCCAGGTTGGTTCTCAAGGCTGTGTTTAGGATCCTTGCTGAGACTTCTCCCCTTCACAAGGCTCATGTGAAGAAGGAAGGATTTTCATACCAGGAATCTGATAAAGGTCACACATTTAAAAAAATCCCCATGATCTGGTGACAGCCTGACAAAGTGACAGGAAGAACCATAGGAGTCTCTGCACAGCTTACTTAGTTTGCTCTAAAGTCAGCTAGTTGTGGTTTAAATATCTGGAGTTATTTTGGGCTAATGTACACGTACGAGAGAAGGTGCACAACAGCCTGGCTGTCATGTTGCCACAGCACAGTGACTTGTTTCAACCTCTCAGCTGAACAGAGCTTGATTTGTTGTGAGAAGTTGACAATTGCTTTAATGCAGTATCTCCAATGCTTCTATTATTTCTAGAGAGAAAGGTACAATCTTGGTACTGTAGGTACTGCCCCTTTTCCTTGGCACCATCTATCCCTGTGGAGTTTGTTTTCCATTCAAGGCAGCCTCTCTTCTCCCTTTCTTTTCCCCAGGCTGTGCTGAACCCTAATATTTTAGAGAAGGCTCAGAACAATGCCCACTGCTTTTATTCATAGAATCACAGAATAGTTTCAGTTGGAAAAGGACCTAAAGGATCCTCTAGTTCCAACCCCTTAGGCAGGGATTCTACCTTCCAAAAGCTGAATTTAGGCACTGATGCTTCATGAAATTGCCAAAACTAGATTTGCAGTTTAACTGAAAATTACTCTGAATTTTAAAAAGAGATTTTCAAATTTATTTATTATTTTATCCAATTTCAGTCGATTTGAAATGGCCACTCCAGTGCCCTTGTCAGGTTTCCACTGTGTACAGCTCTGATGAGATGTTCATGATCCCCACATTTTCTGTCTTCTCCTGGCACAGCCTCTGGTGAAAGGGTGCAGATGGTAGTAGTTGTCCTCCATGGGACCCCAAAAAACGTCTGGGCTTTGTTTAACTGCTCTTGGTTTTCTTCTCCCAAGGGACCAGGACTCTTCCCCCTCTCCACGAGGAGATTTGGTCTGTAGTGAGCTGGTGGCTGCTCCACCAGCCAATGAAGTTGGGATTATCAGCTCTCATGCAGGAAAACAGGCCAGGAGCAGGCACAGGGCCATCAAAGGTACACAGAGGTGCTGATGAGGAGGCAAGGAGAATAAAATCAGCTTGTGGAATGCAAATGTGTGTTGCTGTTTCCTTACAGCCTTTGTGCTCAGGTGGAGAGGTGATGTCTTCGTGCTGCTGTCAATTAGACTGAGAATAAACACAGTTTAATTTGTGGTGACATTTAAAAGCAATTAAGGAAGTTTAAATGTTAAATGTATGTTTTTGTCTTTCCAGTTAAACACAGTTTTGGAGGAAAAAAATACCCCAAATATTTAATTACACACTTACAGCTGTATAAATAAACCTGACAGTGCTATAAAAAGATTTTTAATCCCTTGCATAACTGCTTTAACTTCACATTCAGGGTGTGGTACTCCATTAAAATACTGACACTTGTAGTTTCTTATTGTAATGCCTGTATCCAGCATTGTCTGGGAGCAGCTGGGGTACTCATTTCCTAATCTGCTCCAGGCAAAATCACCCAGGTATCTCAAAGCACCTATACAAACTAACCCTGTTGATTTTTCCCTGAAACAGATTAAGGAGTCATGAGGCAGAACTTCTCAGCAGCAGACATTTGGTGCTACGACTTCGTGTGCTGGTGGTGACCAGCAGCTGGAGGGTGCAGTGTCTTGGGCTGGATCTGCAAAGGGAAGTCTGTGGCTGTCCTTGCCTCTGGACAGGTCCAGGAGAGAGGAGCCAGCCCAGCCTGGCCTGGCTGCTCCTCAGGTGCCAGCAACCCTGCTGTCAGCTGGTCATGAGGTCACCTGGACTGAGTCGTCACATGCCACACTTGGGACTTTGTGCTTGGGACACTCCTGAGGTTTAACCTTGTCCAGACCTGGGTTCCATCCATCTATCCTCAGTACTAAGGATCTGGCCTTTTTGACCATATTCTGACCATGTTCATATTCCCTTTGCCACTCTGTAGTGCCAGTGAAAGCCTTCTTGTGGCACCTTTCCACTGAACAAGGACCTCGTGGCCCTTCCCTTTCCCTCCAGGTCAGGCTGCCGGGTAGGCGTGGGAAGGTGGGCACTGAGCTGCCTTCTAAGCTGAGTTCACCACCACGCTGGTGTGAGAAATCTTTGTGCACAATAAGTGCTCCTCAGCTCACCTGCCCTGTCCTTCCCTAGTCTCTGTCTCATGCCTCTTATCTTCTTTCACCGTTCCCATTTCACAGTATCCAAGAACTCCTCTTCATGGGTAAGTCACGGCAACGATCCCTGTTTGTCTCTCCACTGCCTGACAGGGAGGCAGAGAGTTGGGGTGGCACCTCTTTAGCCAAAGAGTTTCAGTGCTTGATACCTGACCTCAGCCTCAAATTACTACTGTACCTTCAGCTTATTGACGTGTGGTATAATATAATATAATATAATATAATATAATATAATATAATATAATATAATATAATATAATATAATATAATACAAAATATAATATATATACTATTGTCTGTATATAAATATATATTTATATATATATATCTTTTGCAAAGCAATGCTTAACATGTTTTTCTAGGTCTAAGTGGCATTCTTGACTCAGGAATTTCTTCTGTGTTGTATAAATCTGATTTCAGCCTGTTGCCAGGATCACACAGCTCTTTGAATAGGAAGATCCTGCTTTTATCTGGTGGCAGAGTGTATGTTGATTCAAAGCTTTCTCCTTTTGAGCATGCAGAGGTTTTCCTGGAGCAGATAGAATTACTTAACAGCCTCTATGGCTTCCTTGCCACACCAGCCCCAGCTTTTGAGATGGCTCTTTGCTGCTGTTCTTCCCCAGTCCGACCTCGTTCTCCAGCCTGAGACAGTCCTTATTCCCATGACCTGCAGATTTTTACAGGCAGCCCGCTCTCCGTCAGCTCTTTATCTTTATCTTCCTGGGGTCTGCTGCACCCTTGGCAAGGGATAACAAAGCTCTTCTGCCTGGCAGCTTTGGAAGATGATGGCCCTTCATGACCACCCTGTGTCCTCTTGGTCATCCAGCATCCCCAGCTCCACGGCTGGTCTGTAACCTGATGCACTTGGCCACTTCTTAGCTCTTAATGTTTCTGTAGCTGTAGACAATTGCTCGGCACTTAAATATTAACGTGCTAATTAATAATGAAAGCCGAGATTGTAGTTAGGTTTAAAACTTTATTGGGTGAGCAGCTACCAGAGGACCAGTCCGTAACAATGAAACTGTGCTATTAATATGTATATATATATATTTAAGTATCTTTCCCTCCAGCAATAGCATTGCACAAGAGACGTTGCCTGTGCTGTGGCAGATGTCTGCAAAGACGTTTGCTTGAGGCACTTGGAAACTTGCAGCAGGAGGTCATAAAGCATTCGGTAAGATTTTTTTCTTTTTTTTTCCAAAGGGTTTTTTAAAAGTCCCATCAAAAGTTTATGTTCCTAAAAATGGAGGAGGGAAAAGGAAAATTCCCGGAAAGAAATATATTTCTTTTCCACTTCAGGCCAGTCTGCAAGTGCAGTATTTGTTGCAGCCTTAAAGTAGCCTAAGATACTGCAGTCAACTGTTTGAACTCAGTGATCTCAGAGGTGTTTTCCAAACGAAATGATGCTGGGAGAAGGGACAGAAAAAGATGAGGAACAGCAAGTGGAGCGGAAGCAATGGAGAAAATGTTCTGGGTAGTGAGGAGCCGTGGAGGAAGGGGATGCACAGGCTGTAGCTATGGACTGGGATATCTGTCAGCCCCTGCTCTTCTTGCCGTGATGTTTCTGGGAGCACATTTCGGTGTTGCTGGGTGGTAGCTCCTGCTGAGCCAGGCTGGCATTGCACCGGCTGCGCATTCCCTGACGAACTTCCAGCGGTGCCCGCGAGATCCAATTGACACCGGAGCGTTATTTTAAATTGGGGGTGTGTGAACGTAGGGGGGAAAAAAATTTAATTAAGATGCTATTTGTAGTAACACGGGGAGAGATAAAATTCTATTGATGTTATGGTTGAATAGCATCCAATTTATTATTATTATTAGAAAAGGAGGTGTATTGCTCAGGACTGCATATAGTCAGAATATGTAGTATAATAGGGCTATATAGTATAATAATACCGTTTAAGACGGTTGTAATTCTAAATTATAATTCTATCATTCCGAAGTCACAGGAGCCAAGTGCCTCTGACGGCGGTGCGTGTTGTTACAGGACCCGTTGCCACAGCATCCTGCTCCAGCGGAGCGCAGCCACAGCTAAGTATTTTCCATACGCATTTGAAAAGCGTGCATGACAAACGCGTATTCCCTGATTTCCGCTGTATCCAGGGCTGTTCCCCGCACGGCCCCGGCGCCGAGCGGGCCGGGGTTAACGCGGCCCCGCCCCACGGCGGGCGGCCCCTCCGCCGCTCCCATTGGACGCGACCGCCGCGTCCCCTCGGCCAGCGCAGC
>VZRO01007476.1:42284-71824 GCA_013397915.1 Daphoenositta chrysoptera | reverse complement strand
GCGGCTGCGCCCTGCGGAGCGCCGGAGGGGCCCCTGCGGCCGGACAGGCGGCGGGAGAATCACAGGATCAGGGACTCTGTGAGGTTGGAAAAGACCTCTGAGATCGTCGAGTGCAAGCGGTGACCCAACAGCACCTTGTCGACCAGACCATGGCACCAAGTGCCACGTTTCGGCTTTCCTTGAACACCTCCAGGGACGGTGACTCCACCGCCTCCCTGGGCAGCCCATTCCAATCCGTAATCACCCTTTATCGTGAATAAATCCCTCCCTATGTCCAACCCGAACCTCCCCTGGCGCAGCTTGAGGCTCTGTACTCTTGTCCTGTCGCTTTTTACCTGAGAGAAGAGCCCAACCTCACCTGGCCAAAGCCTCCTGTCAGGGAGTTGTGGAGAGCGGGAAGGTGCCCCCGAGCCTCCTTTTCTGCAGGCTGAGCCCCCCCAGCTCCCTCAGCCGCTCCTCACCACACTTGAGCTCCAGACCCTTCCCCAGCGCTGTTCCCTTCTGTGGACTCGCTCCAGAACCTCCACGTCCTTCCCGACAGGTCCGGCCTGAGCCGCGGGTCCGGCCCCGGACACCCCCGGCTTCGCCCGTGGTCGGCGGGGGCTGCACAGACGCAGCTCTGGCAGATGGGAGTTTTTATCTGCTCGCCTGTGGTTCATTCCTCTTCGGAATGCTGGCTTTGAGCTGACGATGGAGCCCCGTACAGCTGTGAAGCCGCTCTGGCCATCTCCTAACCCTTGGGAACAGCCGTCTGCGCCGTGGGCTCTCACCGAGTGCCAGTCGCAGCTTGGCGAAGGTCATTGTCCACTGGTGGAAAAATACGATGTGTGTTCATAGAAGCGCTGACTGTGGTTGTCAAAGCCATGGGCTTAACTCTTTCTAAAGGACATCTGTCTTTGGATCCTTTCTGGATACAGATGTGCATAAGTACTGTGGCTGTTTCGATGTACTTTCTGAGGCCCTACAATATACAGAGTGCTCTAGGGGCTGAGCAAACAGAGTAAACTGTGAAGTGTAGATCCTAGGCTTGCAGTGGATTCATTGTGAGTGGATCCCACCTGGTACTTACTGCGGAACAGACATTCTTGTGTCTTGTTTTGATTTGAAAATGACTTCTGTGCACCCCTTGTGTCCTTAAGTCTGATCTACATAGTCAGCACAAGATTTGCCTCCATTTGTGGTACAAAGTTTATTTTGTTTCCTCGTACAAAGTTGTCGGCTTGGTTCTGACACCGGAATCCCACTGCCTGTCCTCAGCAGTGGGGGAGGCTGGTTGGCACCATCCTACAGCAGAGACAAGCTCATTGCTGCTAAAAGCCAGATGGGTACATGGACCCTCATTAAATTTTTAGTGTCGGTCTTATGTAGGAGCTGAATAAACATAAGAATGTCAAGTAGAGAAGGAAAACTGCAAAGTTTTCTCACTGCCTTGGCTTCATTTCCAAGTGGAACAAGGCTCCCTAAAGCATTTCCAGCTGGCTTTATTGACCTGCAGTGGTCAGGTGGAATGCCAGTAACTGGGATGGGAACAAGGGAGAGTTGTTCCAGCTGTCTTCTGACCAGGTCCCAGCCCCCCTCTGTGTCAGTGCCCTTGGCTCCTGCCCCTGTCCTGTACCATTCCCCATTTCAGTGCTCCAAATCCCTCCCTGCCCACATGGCATTCCCAGCTCTGTGCCAGTCCTAGCTGTGCACCCATGGGTTGCCCACACGGCCAAGGCAAGCAGACAACTGTTGAGCCAACGCCGCAGCCCTTCCTGCAGCACCCCTGGCTGCCAGCTTCGAATGAACGCATAAACCCTGTCTTCAGTACATCTACTGTCCTCTCAGATGTGTTTGGAATCAGCCGGTGGATCTAAGTGAAAAGCGTGATTATATAAACTTTGTTTCCATAGGAAACGGTGCTTGGTGGAAAGTCATTCTGTGAGGAGGATTAATGCAACCTGGTTTCCTGAGGAGTTGTTTGCCACATCCTACCCCAGCAGCTCCTGCCTGGCTCCTACCAGCCTCAGTGCCTGGTAGCTTCTCCTTCCCCAGGGCTGCATCCAGGTGCTGCCTGTATCCCAATCCACCCTCTCCTTATTTGTGCAGCCAGCTGAGTCAGGTGTTCCTGTTTGCTGTGCCGGCAGCTGGGAAAGATTCGGGATATTTACCCAGTTGTCCTTGGCTTCTCAAGGCTTCTGTCCTCTATCTAGCCTGCGGTTTTTGTAAAGCTCATACAGTATTTCTCTGACAAATTTGGCAGAAATGCAGATGACAGATTCTAAAGTTACTAAGGGATATAACAGGCCAAGTTGGGCAGACTGATGGACAAAATGAGTTTGTTTCTTTCCAAAACTGTGTGAGAATATTTCAGGCAGTTACTGATTGTTGCAGCTGCAGGCAGCGATATTGCAGTAGTTAAAATGCGTGTGGTCTTTCATATTTATCTGTATTGTAGCTCTCAACGGGGGTGCAGTTGTTTGTGGAAAGTTTGAGTGTAGACTGTCACAGATTTTGCCTGTGGATAACGAGGGTTTTAACAGGAAAGGAGATGGAGAAACAGCAGACAAGTAAATATGTGGGAAGCCTTGAGCACTAGATGACTAAACTTGTACACAAGGCAGGCAGCACACAGAGTGGAAGTGACAAAATGAGTCTGAGAAATCCAAGGAAAGGTCTGTGGGAGCCTGCCTGTGGAAACTGGAATAACAAGGCTCACACAGAGAGGGGAGGCATGAGCCACCAAGGAGCTGGCCAGAGAGGGGAGGATGGGAAGGAAGATTGATCTGGTGAGACTGAAGTACATTTTGGGAAGAGGAAAATGTCACTACTGTATACGATGTTTCTTCAAGGCATTTTCCAGGATTTAGTGGAGAACTTCTAAAGGCCTTTTGATAGGTGATCCCAAAAGGTATAGTGTATATAAGAAAAGCCCCATGCATTAAACAGGAATTAGACTCTACTTCCACCAAATCCATTTCAGATCAGTGTCTGTTTGAGCTATGATTTTTTGTGTACTTGTGCTGCCAAACTAAACCTTTGCCTGCCCCCGGACCTGATTTGTGACTTGGAGCATAATGAAATCCTGGCAAATTGTACACACAAGTGTTTTTGAGATAGCAGCTAAAAGGCTTTATGACATAAAAATAAGATTGTGATATGAGGCACGGCATTGATTTTGGGACTCAAATAAAAAATTGGGGATAAAGCCTGTGGGATTTTTCCGCTAACTTTGTAGGCTGCTTATAGTAGCTGTGATTTTTGTAATAGGCAAATTGCATGCTGTTCTTTGAACTGGGAGTGAAGTGGTCTGAGGTTGGTATTTAATGCCAGAAGACATGCTTTAACTCATGTGTTTGTGTGCACAGTGACCCCACCATGATATTGAGGAGATNTATTATAATTATTATATCATTATATAATATAATTAATGATATATCTCCACCATGATATTGGGGAGACATTGTTATTTGTGTATTGAGGTGGAAGACTCATACTTGCTGAGAATACAGACCTGGTTGTAATAAGAGAAAGAATTGATCAGGAAATACCCCAAGGAGGTAGTGAAAAACAGGAAGCATTTCTTATGCAAACCTTGCAGTTGACTATAGCATTGAAAAGCTGGTAGGGCTGTTTATTTCTGGCTGTTTGCTCTTTTTAGCTGGGTTTACTTTTGTCATTGTCCAAGACCCTTTTGCCCTTTGTTCCACAGAGTTCTGCTCACAGCTCACCTTATTTTTTCCTTTTTAAAATTTTGGTGGCATATTGTTATTTCATTTTTCTCATCTCTGACCTCATTCCAGGACCAGCTTGACACTTCTGGAGTTCTCATAATCTTCCTTTCCAATCCAAGATTGTGCCAAAGACTTGTCTTTTTCAAATTACTTTCTACTTATTTCCAAAACTGCGTAAATATTTTCTTACATCGCCCTTGCCATCTTCAATTTAAAACAGTAAACTCAAGTTCTTGCTGTCCATGGTAAACTTGTTCATAAAAGGATTCAATTCCCTTGGCTTGTAGAGCAGAGACTGTAATGTTGGCACCAAGGAGCAAAGTGCAGGCTGTGCATGGAGCACTGGGAAATTGATTGCATGGCAACCTCGGGGGTGCTTTGGTGTTTGTTGGAGGAAAGCAGCCGATGACTCATGTCCTCAGATGTCACTAAGAAGTGAGAGCCGACTCACCAGCAAATAGCTAAATATTTAATTTTATTTATTTTTGTAAACTCTTCTTGCCTCATTGGAGGGTTTCAGCCAAAATTAGTTTTAAAGCGATCACAAAAGATAAAGTAAGTAAATGACCTTTAATTTAAGTGACTGTAGTTGTATTCTCCCCCCCCGCCCTCCACTCCCAAGAAGAATATCCCTAGAGAAACTCAGCATTCCTGGAAATCAGTCTACAAAAGTGAGTGCTCATCTTGAGCTCCAGAGGTGTGGAACATCCTGCCCTGTGCTTTAGTCAGCCATAGCTGGGCTGCAAGGCTTTCTTTAAATGTATGTGTACACATACACATATCTCATAGCGAGGAGTAACTGTTCTGAAATGACCTGTGTTCTTCTGCCTAACTCCTTACAAACTCTAATGGATTTTAAAAATGAATGGAAGCAGATCTTGATAACAGCAGTACTCAAAATGATTCAGAATTACTAGTTTTAAAGAGGTGAATTATGCAGTTACAATGAGAAGGGTACAGATGCAGCTGATTTGCTTTGCTTGTCTGCCTAAGTTTAAGAATAACATGATTATTATTTAAGAATCTCTTCCTGGGTGAGTCTGTACCTGCAGGAGTGAGAGCTTTTGGGTCAGGTGCATCTTCCTTGTCTGTGCTTCTCATTCTCATGCTTGCAGTGGGTAATGTGCAGGTTGCAGTGCTGTCTGGAGAAGAACAGGCTGCCAAAACAGAACTAGATGAAGAATAATAATATGCTCTAATTTCCATACAAACATGTGATTTGTTCTCTTTCAGTATGAGCACAAGCGCTTATTTTCCAATGGATTAAAATCAGTATTACACAGTTAACAGGGGACCACAGTTCTAGTCTGAAGGATCCCTGAGGCTTCTACTCTCTGCCCTTCATGGGGTCTCTGTCCTGCTGTGAATGCTAACAGGGATGTGTGCTGAGAGCCACATAGCTGGATGGGTCTGCTCCAGACCTCATGTAAATGTTGTTAAGGTGCTGTGGAGTCCTCTGTGGGTTTGCATGTCCTTTTATACTAACGCTCTTACACTGTGCCAGCCTGATTCTGCACTGCTGGCTTGCTCTGAAGATGGCTGTGACCTGTGCGTGCCTCGTCAGCCATGGCCTGGCTGTGCTGTGGTTGCTGCTGGTAAATGAGCCTGTGCAGCTTGTTTTTTCCAGTGACATGATTAATAATGGCTGGTTTACACACTTACTGTTAAATCGCATGAGAAGGCTTTTCTGTGTCAGTCCTCCCCCAGCTCAGGGTGCTGTTTGGGGTCTGCCTGCTCAGCGTGGCTGGTGCAAAGAGAAATTCCTGCTGGCTCCCAGCGCTCCTCAGAGGCGTGCCTCATGTCCCCTTTCTATTCAGCTTTTGGCTACATTCAGCTAATATTAGGAAGGTAATTTCTGTCCTCATAACTGAATACAGTTGATGGTGCATTCTCTGGTCCTTACATGTGAACGCTGCCCTGACCAAGGCTTACTGAGGGGCCAGATGTGTCTTGCAGCCCACTGTAAATATAGAAACGGATGTGGCTTTACCTGTTGTAGGTGAGGTTACTGAGAACAGGCAAGGGTTAGTGGTCTGGGATATTTTTTCTAGTTAATTTGGTTGAGATTGCAGACACTTTGTATATTTTCTGTGGTTATGGGTTTTACAGTTGAGTGCAGAAGCTACTTAGTTAACCACAGGGAAGTAAAGATGTCATCCCCCAGCCTAGCTCATTTGTTTTTAAGAATGGAAAGAAAGCTGAGTAAATTATAGTGGCAGCAAATGAAAGGCAATCAATGAAATCTATTCTGTCCTTATGTCTTGTGCCTTCGGGAAAGTAGGCTATGTGGCTGTCTCACTGTTGTGAGCTGTCTTAAAATCCACCTTGAAGCTTTTCTGGAGGGACAGGTCTTTAGGACACCAGCAATCATGAGATCTCGTACTAGTGGAAGACTGTGCGTGAAATTGGAGCAATCACGTTAAACTACAGTTCCCTGCAAAAGTCTTGCCCGTGGTGGTTGCAGCTGCTATGATTTCAGCTGTGCAGAGATGCTATCTGGCAATTTCCCCTTCCATGCAGATCACAGAAAGGCTGCAGGAAGGCAGCAAACCCAGTGTGTTTCAACAGAAGTGTTCAGGCTTTAGGATACAAGTTTCCAGAACTGCAGGCTTATGTTCCAAGCATAAACTTGATTTTGAGTTTGGTGGGATCTGCAGGATTGTAAGTATGTATTTTGTTTATTTTTAGGGGTACCAGGAGATGCTTCAATGGTGAGACATCTTTTACAATGCAAGTTAGGCATGAAATTCATCAACTAACATCCCCTTCCTCACCCTGATCTCCAACAGACTTCCTGTAACGCTCGGAAGAAAGGGTCAGGGGAGAAGGGCTGAAGGGCACCATGAAGCTGAAGCAGCGGGTTGTGCTGTTGGCCATCCTCCTCGTCATCTTCATTTTCACCAAGGTGTTCCTCATCGACAACCTGGAGACGTCGGCGGCCAACCGGGAGGACCAGCGCGCCTTCCAGCGCATGCTGGCCGGGCTGCGCGTGGCGCTGGACCCGCGCCTGGAGCACACGCTGCAGTCGCCCTGGGAGATCGCCGCGCAGTGGGTGGTGCCCCGCGAGGTGTACCCCGAGGACACCCCCGAGCTGGGCGCTGTCATGCACGCCATGACGACCAAGAAGATCGTCAAAGCTGATGTGGGGTACAAAGGGACGCAACTGAAAGCTTTGCTGATACTTGAAGGAGGGCAGAAGGTTGTCTTCAAACCCAAGAGGTAAATACTGCTTTCAGTGACTGCGTTAATAACCGCTTTATTTGAATGTACTTTTTTCTCCATGTTTAATGTTTGAGTTATGAATTTTTCTGTAAATGGAAAGGCCATCCTGTTATTTTTGAGACAGACAGGATAGAGCCTTGCTGGTGCTCTAGTAACATTAGGTTGCTGTGCCAGCTGTCTCAGGCTGTGCAGTCGTGATGCTCAATACAGCTGGTCTTTAGATTAAAAGAATAATCACTGTGTTCAGTCCTGAGGGAATGCTGGTTACACCTGAGGTTTCTGAGCCGTGCCTTCCTGACTGTGGAAGTGCAGCTTCTGGCAGTTTGGAGACAAGCTTTGCCGCCTGGTTGTGTCAGACTGCTAGGAGAGGGTGCAGTTCATGAACAGGGAAGGAAGGAAAGTTGGCAGTGGTCTTAAAAGTACCTCTGTGTACCTGGTGTAGTTGTATGTAGGCTGTAAAAATGGTTTGGGTAGGTCAGAGCAAGAGCCCCTGAGCCTCCTGTCTGCCAGCAGTGAGTACTGGAGGAGCAACATAAGAATGGGACGGTAGTGATGCTTCTTGGTATGGCCTTGCTTTACAGTGATCCTCAGAAAAATGTAACATGATTGAATGTTTCTGAAGACTCATGGCTGTAAAGCTTTCTGAACTGTTTGTCTTTGGAGAAACGGAGAAGGAAGGTGTTGAAAAGTAAGGCAGGTGTGTTTTAGGAGATTTCACTGTAAATGAGAAGTGTCATCACAGAAAAAGATTTTGGGTTAAGCAGGCGTTAAGGTTTCCTGTCCTGTTAATGAGTGAGTGCAGAGGCCACAGAGATGCTCTGAGGAGCACCTCTGGAGCACCTCCGCTTGGAAACAGGCTGAGAGAGCTGGGGGTTTTCACCTGGAGAAGAGAAGGCTCCAGGGAGACCTCAGAGCCCCTTCCTGTGCCTAAAGGGGCTCAAGAGAGATGGAGAGAACAAGGGCCTGCAGTGACAGGACCAAGGGGAATCGCTTCACACTGCCAGAGGGCAGGGATAGATGGGATATTGGGAAGAAATTCTTCCCTGTTAGGGTGGGGAGGCTCTGGCATAGGTCACCCAGAGAAGTTGTGGCTGCTCCATCCCTGGAAATGTTCAAAGGCCAGGCTGGAAAGGGCTTGGAACAGCCTGGTCTAGTGGAAGGTGTCCCTGCCCATGGCAGTGGAATTGGAATGAAATGTTCTTCCAACCCAAACGAGTCTGTGATTCTGTGATTAGAGAGAGAAAAAAACCTGCCCTGCACTTGAGTTCACAGTCCTGTTTCTGTCCAGCCAATTCCTTCCCTGTGGGCCCAGGCAGTGTGAGCCTTGCACATGGAAGTCCTGGCATCCCCTCCAATGAAGGCACGGAGGAGACGCAGAATTCCCACAGTGCCTTCCGTGTCAGTGAGTGCAATCAGGCGTTCTACTGAGCCTTAGATTGCAGTCTGCAGTGCCCTGTCTGTGCAGGCAAGCACAGGCACTGTGCTCCAGCAAGGACACGTGCAGCTGGGAATGTTTGTAGGAGACCTAGAGAGGATGGCCTTGGCTGTCCTGGTAGACCCGTGTTCTGTTCGTGACTGCTGAATAACCCGGCTTGTGGGCAGAGTCCTGTTCTGGCACTGCAAGAGAGTCTGTTTAACCAGCTTTGGACCTGAAAGCTCTGTCAAAGTTACTGCTAAAAACAGCTCTGAGCAAACTGACCAGCTGGGGAAGAAGGAATTCCCTCATTACTTTTGCTCAGGAAAGGACTAGATGCCTACTGTGCATGCAAACAAAGAGTTAGGTTGGGATTTACGAATAAATTTCAGCTCTGCAGCTTTCAAAATGTGACCATGTTTCCAAAAGCCTGCTGTAAGTACACACCAAAGACCTGCCTTCGAGGACGTGTTCTGAGGATTAGCTGTCTCACTTCAAAATTACTTGAAATTCAGCCTAATTTACTAACAAAGAGTAGTTGCTATCATCACATCTGGTGGTATATGTGACATAAGATGCTGTTTGGTGAAAGCTCCCATTTGGCAGGAGTCCTGCACTGGTGAATTCTCTTTTGAGCTGCCTTGCAGAGAAGCTGAAACATTTGCTCAGGCTGGGGAAATGGACTGTGATCTCACCCCACATCCTCCCTGAGCAAGGCTAAAACGTCAAAGGAGACCTCGGTGCCTTCTCTTACACTGTTGCTACTGCTTGAACACAAATTCTGCTGGAAATAATGCAGTTTACACAATTTGATACATAGATGGAAATGACACAATAGGTAACTTAATTTGGCCTTATTTTATTTGAAAATGTGTTGCATTTCACCCATGTGCTCGGTATTGATTGTGGTATTTCACACTCAGTTGCAGTGTGGTGCTATAGCAGTATCTACACTGATCCAAATGTCAGCAAGCTGAGAAATTGGTGCTTGCCTTGACTAAGTAACATCTATTAAAAAATAAAAAAGGGAGCAAAAAGCCTTCCACTTCACCAAAATACACAATTGTTGTTGCAATGAGTGCCTAATTTCTATTTTTTGCTGTTCATTATGTCTTTTCTCTGCCAGAATAAAGGCTCTGTTTATACCCAGTATTGTCCTCAGGTTCACGCTTGCTGATTTTCTATCTACTAAAAGATTGCATTTGCCATCTCTTCCACAATGTAAGATTGTATTTTCATGTTAATGTACAATCCTTTCTAACCCCAAAATTGTCTGTGGAATTGCTGCTTTCCAGTATAAATAGCCCTCTGTTCCATAGCAGGGTCTGTGCTCTTTGTTCTAAGATGTGACTTGGCATATGGCTGGATTAAAATTTATTAGTTGGAATGTGAACTGCTTCCCAGGCTCTGGAGAGCACTGTACATCACTGACCTTTCCTCCTTATTTACCACTTCAACAGTCTGGACACTTTAATCTCATTGATGTTTTTCTCCTCTCCCACAGGCAATCACTTGGAAAGTGACCCAGAGACTTTTTAACGTAGCACTGTTATTAAATTGTTACTCTGAACAGCAAAATTGATGGGAATTCTACATAGATTCACTTAATTTGACTTATTTCAATTACAGATATGCCAGGGATTATATAGTGGAAGGAGAACCCTACGCTGGCTACGACAGACACAACGCAGAGGTGGCAGCCTTTCACTTGGATAGGTATGGAATTATTGCTTTAGCTCATTTTATTGTGGTTGGAAAATACCAGAAAAAAAAGGAGTTCTTTGAAGAATACACCTCAGATGTGAGCTACCTCTGACCTGCCAATATACCACATTAAAGCCAAAATAAGAATTAGCTTATTCTGCGAAACTTCATTTCTAAGATCTGTTCAAGATTGTAACATTTTAGATATTTGGGAAAAGTTTGGAAAGGAGAATGAGCCCTGAAACCACTCTAGTTAATATTATAGGGGAGAAAGAACTTAGCCAAATGCTGTGGAAGAGTCTGAAAAACTAAATGCATGTGCTAAGTTCATGTCCAGTTCACTAAAAAGTCAAGACTAATGTCTAGACTAACAATTTAGTCTAGAGGAAATATGAATCCTAGAGGAAAACCAGCTATTAGTATACTAACTGTGCTTGGGGTACCCAGGTGGTTTTGTGGACCTGTGCTGGAGGTGCAATTACAGGAAAAAACAAAAATTATAGGATGTACAAAGAATGGGACACAAAACACCAGACACTGAATGCCAATAGTTATGAAATGCTGTTAGGGCTGCAATTTCAGATAGAATAAATGAGCACAGTCTCTGTTGCCTCATTATGGGAAGATTTGGAGCTGAAGAGAAAATCTTGAGAAAAGGAATAAGGAGGGACAAATAAAACAAAGGACAGAATGGTTGAACTTAAACTGAAGTTTTCTCAGTACATAAATAAGAGCCTTACCATTGTGACTAAACAGATAGGTGGTGACAGAGATGTTTGTTAGTCCTGATTCACCTGTGGAACTAATTGCACAGATAGTGGAAATCAGTAATTCTAGGAAGGTTTGAGGATAACTAGTTGGGTAACACCCATTGCTGCTACAGCCAGCTTGTGCTGGTGTGCCAAAATCAGGGTATACTAAGACCAAAAAAAGATAATACAGCCACATGTCAGTCCATTTGTGCATTCAAGAAGCATACAGGCTTCAGTTTCCCTGAAAAAGTAGGGATTGAACATTCAATCAAAGCCTCTTTCCAGTGTTCAAATCCAGCTTAACTCTTCTTTGCTGTCCATTTGGTCATGATTTTGTGCTTTTTTTCTCTGGCATTTCTCTGTGGCTCTGCACCTCTTTATTCTTCAGGAATACCTTGCAGAACCTACCTGCCACAGATCTGTACCTTTGTGTTGAATGGCTACAGTTCCTTATTTTGTCCCAGGATGCCATTGTTTCAAGAAGGATTCTGGAACATTTGGTGTGTTCACCACTGATGTTGAGGCTGTGCCTTCGAGGATCGTGGCCTCTCAGCTGTGGCTCTGAAAATACAGGGGCAGGTTTTCCACATCTAAGCTCTGTGCTTGTTTTCTTGGAACACCTGCTTTTGCTCAGGCTGTGCATAGCTTGGGATTGGCTGTGAATTTTGTCCTTATGCACGACTTGTTCAGACAGACGTTTTGTGTTGCCCTTTTCTTAGAGTTATTTTATACTTGTGGTAGGGAATTTACTCACGGAACATCTAAAACAAATAATTTTCAGGTTTTGCAGTGACTCTCCCAATACCTCTGCAGAATGTCAATTGTCCCTTTTCCAGAAGAGCCTTTTCAGGCCCTTTTTCTGAGATGCAAACACTATCAAAAGGGTGTCAAAAGTGCATCAATAGAGTTGGGGCTGACACTCTTTTGATCTTTGCACTTCTTTAAGCACTTTTAAAATTCCATTACAAATACTCGAGTCATTTGTGGTCACAGAGCAAAGGCTGTGGCAGGCATGGGAGTGGAACCTGGATCTTGTAACTGCAAGTTTTACGGTTGTTCTTCCCACCTCTGTTTTCCCAGGCACTTCTCAGGCATTTGCTTTTGTTCTACCTTCTCTCTTCCCTTCTCCTTCCTCGTGCCAAACAAAACAACTGTTGGATCAGTTGCTTTCAAGTGTAATTGAATTGGGCTTAAGTATAACATTTTAATAGATAGTGGTTCCCACAAATTATAAATTATCTTTCCAGGTGACCAGCCCACGGGCCATCTGGTTTTACTGCTTCAGCCTGCTTCAGACACATGATGGATATTTCTGGTATGAGGTCTGAGTTCTGAGAGTTGGAGCGTGGTGCATCCTCTGTTGCAAATGCTTTAATAAAGGAGTGTCACTGATGGCCTATAAAGCAAGTTTAGCATCCAGGCACATAAGAAAAATGAGTTTCCTTACTTTGCCTTGGAGAAGAGAGGAGGTTGCTGCAGGGCTTCAACTTTTCTCTTTGGTCTCTGTCATCTCTGATCGAGACTGTGGGGTTTTTCTGTTTTCATTTTGAACTGCTGCCTGTGTTGCAAATTCTCAGGTCATGTTTTCTCACCCCAAATCAGAATCCTGGGTTTCCGTCGAGCCCCGCTGGTGGTTGGCAGGTTTGTGAACCTGCGCACAGAAATCAAACCGGTGGCCACCGAGCAGCTCCTGGGCACCTTCATGACTGTGGGTAAGTGCATTCCATGGACTGTGCTGCCCAGGAAAGGAAGAATGCTTCATGGGAAAAAAAAGAGCCATGGGAACCTGACACAGCTATAGAACAGTTACCCATGATGCAGGAAGCTCGCTCTGTGCCAGGAGAGATCTTGGATAACCCCATTTGGCAGGAGAGGAGGATTTGGTTTTCTTCAAGTAGTTTTCCCTCTGTAACTGCTCTGTGTTCCCTCATGCTGCTGTTACAGATGGGATTTTTATTTTTCGAGTAAGAATTGTCTCTCTGCTGTCAGGGATGGTTAGAAAAGTCTGTGATTAGACCTGAAAAGAAAAAAATAAAATTGTATTTAATGTGAGGAGAGTGGTGATTTGGGATAATTTATAGAGCTAACACTCTGTTTGGTATTAGACGTTGTTTGTGCTGCATCAGAGCCTGCAGAGCATTTACAACCAAACACAGCAGAACTTCCCTGTGTTGTTTACAGTAACAATGCTGTGAAGGGCACATAATAGAAGCTATTAATGTGAACTCCTACCAGGTGGTCATTAAGTACCAAGAAATTACTTATGCTGCAGCCTTAACTCCTTCAGGCTTTCATAAACCATCCAATTACTACTCTTTTGTTTGTTTCATTTCTAATCAGAAGACTCCAGAGATGATTGTTCCTTACAGCTGGTACCATTCCTGTTAGCAGCACTGCTGGCAGTCTCACCTGCTGCCTGACACTGCCACTTACAAGGTGGAACTTCCAGATGAAAGTTTCAGCTCAACCTCACCAGGCTGTCCTGGCAGTCACATGGGGTGCCTGCCTCAGGCAGCCGTTACATTTTCCAATTTCAGCCAAGGTAACTAAGCTGTTTCTAGCAGCAGTGCTGACTTGAGAAGTATGGCTCCAGAAATTTTCATTGCTCCTCCTTAGACTCCTTGAAACTGCTGTTCTGCAAAGCAGGAACTAAAGAAACAGGTGGATCTGGGGAGGAGGTTATGATCTTTTGTCAGGCCAAATTTGACCATGTTCCTGAGGTTTTGAAGAGAGAATTTATGCATACTCAGTGCAGGTTTGCTGGAGTTGCAGCTAGAATCTCAATTCTGTCTCTTGCTAGACCTGCTGCAGGCCCTGGATGGGAAGAGAGATTTCCAGGCTTTCCATACAAATAAGAGATCTGGTCTGCAGGCTCTGTGTTGGTAACGATCTCTGACATCCTCAGGTTGTCTGACAGGATACTGGGAGCACAGGAGCTGGTTCTGGATGGAGGGCTCCAAAGGAATGTGGGCTGAGAGGCAGGGATGGGTAAGGATGGAAAAGGAAAAACATGGCTTTCGGAGAGCTGGGCCTGGTCTGGGGATGACATTGGATGTAGAACCAAAGGAAGAAAGGACAGAGAGTAATCACAGCCAAGTGAGACATAGTTGAGTATTTTGGAAAAACATCTGTGAGCATGGAACTGGATTTCACTTGGCAAGGATCAAGCGAAGGTGGGTTAAGAAGGGGAAAATAGAAAAGGGTAAACTAACACTATTAATGCAGGCTGCTCCAGCTGACTTGATGCTACAGGATGCATTGGTGTTAGTGGACTAAAGGCTGCAGGGTTTTGTTGGTCCTCTCCTGTCAGAAGACACTGATGAAGCTTTTACAGATCTACATTCCTAGATCATGTGAGAATGTTACTTGTTTCCGTCTCCTCTGCCGAGTCAGCTGGAGTAGCTGAGACGTGTGGCAGGTCTCAGGGCACCAAATCCCTTTGAGCTCTGCTGTGTCTCTTTTCACTTACCTCTTTTTGGTCAACTTTTTCAAATAAGTGGGAAATCTGACGCGTGAAGTATGAAATGTGTTATTCACTTGAAGTATGAAAGCAGTGTTAACACTACAAAGTCAAGGTCCTAGGGACTGGGAAAGGATCACAAAAACCTTTTGGTAGTGCAATGTTGTATTAATTCTCAGAGTGATAAAGTCATTAGAAAATATAATTGCTCTCTCCTTTTCGTATTAGTCATTAATTGCTCTGAATGAATGGATGTCTGTGTAATCTCTTCTGAGCCTCTCCCTCTCAGAGATAAGTGCAGTGAAGTCCTGCTGCAACAACATGCTCCTGAATTTCAGCTGGATTCCTTGGATTAAGTTCTGCTGTTCTGATACCTCTTCGTTTTTCTTTTTAGGCAATAACACCTGCTTCTATGGGAAGTGCTACTACTGTAGGGAAACAGAGCCAGCCTGTGCAGATGGGGACGTCATGGAGGGCTCTGTGACCCTGTGGCTGCCAGATGTTTGGCCCCTGCAGAAACACCGGCACCCCTGGGGCAGGACGTACCGGGAGGGCAAACTCGCCAGGTATGAGAGCACGGCAGGGCTGCTCTTCAGAGATGATCATTTGCATTGAGTGACCCTTGCACATACAGTGGTTAATCAAAGAGAGCTAAGTGCTTTCAAAACCTACAGTTGTGCCAACAGCTTTCTTAGCACAACAGCAGAAGCCAAGAAGTCTAAATTAAAATTTGAATTAAAATGAGGAAGAAAAAAATCTTTGTTGTTCTTCACAATATTAAGTGCCGTCCTTTTCCTGTCTCTTGGCTGGAACAGAACTCCACCCTGCAGTCACTCCAAGCTCGGAAAATATTGTCTGTGGGCAAACTAGGACTCTTCTCTTGTGCCACTGGACCTTCTGTGGATGCTGTGCCCCTCTGTGGCCCCTGAAATGTGGTTCCACTGTGCCAGACCTAATTTCATGGTCCTTGTAGTTTGTTTTCAGAGTTGTGGAACTGGTTTAACTTAAGCTAGGCCCTGGAAAGTCCTTTGCTTTGAATGCCATCAGTGTTTGGTGAACATGCTCAGCATGTAAAGAATGCTAAATCCCACATTTGTCCTTCTTTAAGCAGCATTCTACAATAGTGGAACACATCTGAGTTCCTGAGGTGGGGATATTTTTGCCATGGCCAGAACAAAGGGGTTTGAGCTTAGCAAGTTTTTCCAAATCTGTCTTGTACTTGAAAGTGATTAGAAGAGATTTTTAGTCCTTGATCTAAAGTATCCATTGATTTCCAGTGATGTGATTGTTCTCAGAAAGAATCTCTTCCAAAGGCTCTCTTGAATTGTTTTAGAGTATAAAATGCACAGATTGAATTTTGAGCAGCAGATGTTTTCTCTTTCCCAGCAGGTCAAAATCAGCTGTGTTCAGTACATGGTACATTGCAGTAATGAACGGTATGAATTTCTTGGAGGTGTTCTTCCTGTTGAGAGGCTGCTTTTCATCATACCCTGCTTGCTTACACAGGGGTTTACCTTGATTCCTGTGTTGATGTGATACTTGGTGTATTTAAACTCACACTTGCCTCCTTCAGATGAGCTTACAAGGTTCTGGTGTTTTTCACCTTGTCATGCTGCACATTTCACTTCAAGAGATCAGAATTAAACATTCTTGGTGTTACGCTCTCCTTTTTCTGTGCCTGGTAATTGTGGAAAAATAAATGTAAGAATGTTTTCCTGCTCTAGCTGCTGTTCTGAGTTGACCTTTGGAACATAATTCACACAAGCACATTAGGGTACGTAATTTTTAATGGAGGTGTAATAGATAAAATCCCTGACTTTCCAAGGCCTGTTCTAATACAATATAAATGATCAGAAATGACTGTTGGATAAAAGTCTCTCTTGAAAGACTGCATGGAAAATGAGGAGAGAGAGCATAGTATATCTGAAAAATTGGGGCAAGGAGATCAAGTACTGCTCTGAAGGAGAATGAGGGAAAAAGAAACACTTGTGGGATGCAGCATAAGAAATGTATCCAGCACAAGGAGAAGAGATTCTGAGACTGTTGCTGTGTGGATTTGTGCTACAAGTTGACTGTGAGTTGGACCTTGGTGCAAGGATCCCTCTTCCTAGGGGAATTTAGGCACAGCATTTGAGGAACGTGTGTGACCTGTTATCAGAAACATTGCGAAGATAAATTTTTTACCTCTCTGATTTGGATACCTGGAGGAAAGATGGGATATTGGGACCTCTGGCTCCAGACGACTAGAGGATGAAGTGGGATATGTGGCAGTTATAGTAATTAAGTTCTGATCTTCCTACTTCAATGACTATCTGCAGTTTTGAGCATGTCAGCAAGTCTTTTCAGTGTGTTCCCTCCATCTCTGTTTCCAAATCACAGATGGTTTAAGGCATTTCCAGTTTAACTGCTGTTTTGTGAAGGATTGTTTCAGTCCTTACATGGAAGATGTCCTTGTTATCTAGGTTGACAGATGGAAAGGATATAACACCAGAGATGTGGCTGTTTTGGTGGTGGTGTTGAATAGCTTTGAAAGCTGTAAAGAAGAAAATGGGAAAATTTTAAATCCTAGCTTTGGAGAATTATGACATGACACCCATGTTACAAGATTACGTGTAGAAGGAGAAGGAGATAAGAGGGAAGCTTGAAATCTTGTCAGTGGAGAAGAAGGTGAGATACTCTGCAGAGGAAGTGGGGAGGAAAGAGACAGCTGTGTGTGAAGGAGGATGAACACAGTGAAGCCCTTCTCCTGGGGGCAGAGGGGCTCATTACTAACCACAACGAGGATATTTGCATTGGAAAGAAAAAAGAAGAGGGTGGCTGGAAAGCCAGATGGAAGCAGTTCAAGGCAGTGGAAACAGACAGGGTTTGAACACTGAAGGCATTCCTTGGGAAGTTGAGGGAGGCAAGGCATGGCTGTAATCTTCCCATGAGGCAGCCTGGCCACCGTGGAGTTGTGAGGAAGCAAACTGACTTTGTTTTCCATAGGAAGATGATCTTTGTGTATCTTTGAACCGAAACTACAGCTTGCTCCGTATGCTGGGATGTTAATGCAGGGTTTACTCTTTCCCTGAAACATTGTTGGCAAGCTCTTCCTTCTTTACCTAGCCTGGGCTGCTCCCCTTCTCTCGGTGCACTGGAAGGTGACTGCAGGGCAGCTGTCACTGCTGTTGCTGTGCAGTGGTGGTTCTCTGAAGGGCTGCTTCTTCCTCTCTGGCTGCAGGTGGGAGTATGACGAGAGCTACTGCGACGCCGTGAAGAAAACGTCCCCGTACGACTCGGGCCCGCGCCTGCTCGACATCATTGACACGGCCATCTTCGACTACTTGATCGGCAACGCCGACCGGCACCACTACGAGAGCTTCCAGGATGATGAGGGAGCCAGCATGCTCATCCTGCTGGACAATGCCAAAAGGTGAGCCTGGGGAGAGCCCTGTTGGCCTGGCAGTGGTGAGCACAAGGGCACACACTTACCTGCTCTGTCTCTCTCTGCTCTCTCTCTCTCATGAATGTACTCTTTAATATCTTTTGTAATAGTCTTTTCTTTTTAGCAGAAATTGCTCACCAAATCTTAGGGTCCTTCAAGGCTGTGATGCTGACAGGACAAGGGGGAACAGATTCAAACTGAAAGAAAGAGGGTTTAAATTAGATATTAGGAAGAAATCCTTCCCTGTGAGTGTGGGGAGGCCCTGGCACAGGGTGCCCAGGGAAGCTGTGGCTGCTCCATCCCTGGAAGTGTCCAAGGCCAGGTTGGACGGCGCTTGGAGCAACCTGGGATAGTGGGAGGTCCCTGCCCATGGCAGGGGGGGGGAACAAGATGAGTTTAAACCCAGCTCTTCCAACCCTAACCAGTCTAGGACTCTATGATTCTACTCTGTCTCTAGATACTCTTCTGTCTTGGCAAAGTCTTACTCAAGCTGCAGAAACTACCCAATTAACACAGTATTTCCTAAAGCAACTTACAAAGGTTTGCTCAAGTCTCTCCTCCTATCCCCAGAAAAGCCCTTTCCTTTTAAGCATTTAATTAATGGAAGATTAAAAACTTACGCTTTTTTATTAATCACCAGTCAGTATTAGTGAGTGCTGTAATAAAAGCAGATATTTTCAAAATGTGTTTCTGAATAATTTGGCATTCGCTGCCTTCTGAATATGCCTACTCTGGCTTTGAAAGGTTAAAAGTTTAAAATGGAGGTAGAAGTGATACCAAAAGCAAAATATGATGATGTTCTAAGTGTGGACATTAACTCTTACCCAAATAAAAATGTTTTAAAATGTGTTTAAAATGTGATTTCTTCTGTCTTTGCTGCAGTTTTTTTGTATGTTGTCTGCTCTAGTTTAGGTTAAAAATCATATTGAAGACACAGCCTTGTTTAAATCATAACAATTTGATTAATTTTTCTTAAAAACATAAAGATCATCTACTTGTCTTTCTCATAATTTAGTCCAGCAATTCAGGATTATTTATTTTTCTGGTGTGCACTCCCATGTGCACTGGCAGTGAGTTTCCCCTTCTGTAAAGGACCAGCAGTTCCTGTGGCAGCTCTGCTCTGGCTTTGCACACCACTTGTACCAAGTGTACACAGCACTTGAGACCTTGGAGATCCTTGGAAGGCTTGGGGTTACCTTTCTTTTCCCATTTATCTGTCTTATAGTGGATTCCATCCTTCCTTCCGTCCTTCCTTGCTGTCATCAGCCTCTTCAGTAATACTCCAGTATGACAGCAGGATGCATACCACCTTGGGACTACTTCATTACTGCTGCTTTAGGTGAATTTGGCAAAAATGCTCATTCTGTTCCTCACTGACCATGTGCTAGGAGGAAGGAAGGTAATGGATCAGTCACTGGAAGTGAATACAGTGTTTGAAGGTCAAGTCCCTCTGTTATGGTACATCCCTGTAACATTATGAAAATATTTCTGGTGGGGCTTTGCAGGCTCACCGTAAATTGTTTTCTTGAAAATTGAAGTGATTTTTTAAATCACTTAATAAAATTTTAAATTTCTTTCAGCTCCTTTGAAATAATGGGTAGGGGATAGTTTTTCATAGAACCATGATAGATCTCAATTTGGAAGGGACCTGTAAGGATCATCAACCCCAACTCCTTGTTTCTTACAGGACTACCTAAAACTAAACCATACGAGTAAGACCAGGTGCTCCTTGGTGCCATGACCACTTCCCTGGGAGCTTATTCCAGTTTTAAAGCTACTAATAACAGAATTATTTGGATAGTGTAATGCCAGGCCCCTACAACAACTTATCATTATTGAGGGGAAGGTTCTTCGTTGAAAACAGTATTATGAGGAAGATGAAACTATAAAAAATAGATCCAGCATGTGCTTAGATAAAGCTTGAAATACTTTGGAAGCCTTCAGGCTTCCTTAGAAAGTGTAGCCATGAAATGTTTAAGCTGATCACCTTGTTAGTGAACTGTTGCTCCAGTGGTTGCTGCTGTTAGGTTCCTTCCCTGCCCAGCTGTGTCAGACAGACAAAGCTCCCATCCTCCATGCCCAGAATACCAGTTATTCCTTACCCCTGCATCATTTCTAAACTCCTCTGAAATGCCTTTCGAAGGTGCCTTGGTCTGATAAAGAACTGGGTATGCTGATGCTGCTTCTGTTTACCTGCTTAGCTGATGCTCTGGAGAGTTATAGCTGTGATTGGTCATGGCCTGTTTATATTTTAATTTAAATGATTTGATCTCTTGGAGCATGAAATTGCCTAGTATTGATTTCTTTGAATTCTTTACAAAGCTCTTTATGTTGAGAACAACCTTAAGAGTTCAGATGGTTCACTTGGTTTTAATTTTGCTTTTCAGCTTTGGAAACCCTGCCCTGGATGAAAGAAGCATCTTGGCTCCTCTCTATCAGTGCTGCATGTAAGTGAAACACAGGGGTGCTGTTCACTTTACTTAGGTAATTGCTGTCCTTAGATTTGCAATATCATTAACTTGGGAGCATTCTGGCAACCTGAAAATGTTTGCTGAGGTCCGCAGTGCTGTACTTTTTTGAGATACTGTCTATTTGATGGATTGGCGCTGCCCAAGAAGCTGAGGGATCCATTTTCAGGAAGGCAGCACATCGGAGGGTTAGCTGCAGACAGTAGGCTCGCCTCCAGGTCATTGGTTCAGATCTATCCATAGTCAGTGTGACAGGCACTTTGCATCTGCAGCTGTCCCTATCCAGCTCCTGACAAAGCAAAGTCCACATCCCAGCTTGAGTTCTTCCTGACAGAAGTGAAGGATCCAATGGTCTGGCAATTGAATCATTTCAGAGATGGTTTCTAAAGAAAACTGCAGCCCTGCTCAGGGGGCTTCTCTCAGGTGAAGTTTGTAGTTTCTTTGCAGAGTTCTGTTTCTGCTTCAGCCTGGTAAGCTGTGGTTTTATTTTTAGAGGCTGGGACTTACTGACTGTGTCCACCCTCTTACTGGGCCATTGCTACTTCCCATTAGGAAATAGATACTTTGAGGGTTGGAGCACCTCTGCTATGGAGACAGGCTGAGAGAGCTGGGGGTGTTCAGCCTGGAGAAGAGAAGGCTCCAGGGAGACCTCAGAGCCCCTTCCTGTGCCTAAAGGGGCTCAAGAGAGATGGAGAGGGACTGGGGACAAGGGCCTGCAGTGACAGGACCAAGGGGAATGGATTCCCACTGCCAGAGGGCCCGGATAGGTGGGCTATTGGGAAGGATTTTTTCCCTATGGTGAGGCCCTGGCACAAGTTGCTGTGAGGGAAGCTGTGGCTGCCCCTGGATCCCTGGAAGTGTCCAAGGCCAGGTTGGGACAGGGCTCAGAACAACCTGGAATAGTGGAAGGTGTCCCTGCCCATGGCGGGGGGTGGAATGAGATGTTCTTTAAGGTCCCTTCCAGTCCAAGTCATTCTGGGATTCTATGAAAATTTCCAGGAAGAAAAATACTGATACATCCATTTCCTGACTCTGACACTTCAACATTAACTCCTTTGAGCCTTCCAAATGGAGCTTGTCCTTGAAGCATGTCCTTGAAAGGTTCTGTCTTCCAAATTCCATGGGACCTTTGAGACCTGGGAACTTTGCAGAAAGCCTGAGCTCTCATCCTGCTTTCACTCAGCACAGTTCCCTGCATGCTGCAGTACACCTGGCCTATGTTCTGCAAGATCCTTTTAAAAGTCATATGGAAAACAGTTAAAAGTATTTTCAAATCCTTTACTTTTCCTTCATTAATTTTAACTGTATGTTTAATTTCCTGCTTTACTGAGATTTTTCTGGAGTCTGTCATCTAGATTCTCCCAAATGCAACCAGAGGAGACGTTTATCTCTGTAAGAAACTTTGCAACTTCCTGCTTTTCAGATATCCCTTCTTTCTGGTACCATGCAAATGCCATATAAGAATTCATATGCATAATTGTTTTAACTGTAGGTTTGTTAAAACACTTGCTTATTTTGCTGGTTTTATTAGAGGCTATCAAACCCAACAGTTTAGACCAGGGTGCTAAAGATTTGGCCCTGAAGGATTTGGGGGAGAATCCCAAGAGACTTCACAAAACATGAGAGTTGAGATGGGCTGACACAAACAAGTTCAGTGTCCAGTGAAGAGGAAAGGTCACTGCTGTGTTCTCTTTCTTGGAAGTTTGGTCAACTGCCTTTTGTCCTTTGTGATTCATTATTGGTCAATGATTCTCTTCCTGAGGTGACCCGAGTTTTGTTTGAATTTGTTGATTTTCCTTCCTTTTATTTCCTTTCCAAACGGTGTCTGGGAGGCCTCAGGACTGTTCTGTGCTCGCAGCTGGAAGTGTTCCTGTGTAATGGGAGTTACATCACACAGGATTGATTCTTCATCACCTTCAGTTTTCATTAAACTGAAGTTTCATTAGATCCTGTCTGTGATGCAGTTTCACCTGGACCCTGCCATCCCAAATTCTGCAATGAGTCTCCATCCTCGATGTGCCAGGCTCCCTCAGGAGGCCGGTTCTGGTATTGCCGATGGGATGCAGTGGGACCGTGGGATGATGACGTGTGTTTGTTGCTTTTGCAGCATCCGGGTTTCCACCTGGAACAGGCTGAATTACCTGAAGAACGGAGTCCTGAAGTCTGCCTTAAAAACTGCCATGTCGCATGACCCCATCTCTCCTGTGCTCTCTGACCCTCACCTGGACGCCCTGGACCAGCGGCTCCTCAGCATCCTGGCTACAGTGAAGCAGTGCACAGACCAGTTTGGGCCAGATGTTGTGCTGGTGGAAGACAGGATGACTCTGTCTCACTTGTAATCGTAGCGGAACACGAGATGAAACTCCTTTTTTCTAAAAACAAACAAACAAAAAAGCGATAGAAAAACAGCACAATCAGTTCAGAAGGGCTGTGGCCGAGATGGACTGACATGAACAGGAAAGCTCCTGAGCCAGAGGAAGGGAGGTGACGCTGGCTTTTTCCTTGGGCTGGCAGCAGTGAGAGGTGGGAAGGGCCTCGGTGGACGGTGGCCTCTGTGGCGTGTCCATTGCCGGCAGTGGGCATCGCGCTGGGTACCAACGGCTCCCGGTGTGGGTGTGTGGGACACACACTCCTCTGTGGACTCAGCCTGGAGGGGACAAACGCACATGAACAGGACAGTCCTCTCCCCTTCTCTTCCCCCTGTACTCTGGCGAGTTTGTCTGATTCAGGGTTGTACGCAATCAGCTCTGAGCTGGTTGGGCATTTTACTGCTTCGCTAGAGAACGAGCAAGGGGTGAAGAAAATAACGATTAGACTGAAGAGTTGTGCCACCCCCACCGGGGTGGGATGTTCTTCTGGTTGTCTGAGGGGTGGGAGAGGGGACCTCTGCTGCTCACTTGGCTTTTCCTTGATAAAAGGCTGGGAAAGGGAGTTGCTTCGTATGTGATAATGCTTCAGTGTTTTTGCTGAAGTCCTATCAAAGATTTACCCACAGGATTGGAGATTTAGGAGAGGACAGGGTGGTTTTACAGCACTTGGTAATTAAGGGGTTACAGGAAGTTTCCATGTGTCTTGTCACTTGTTTCTTAATGAATCTGGCAAGGTCTGAGTAGAGAAAATATCCTTGCAGTCTTGTGTCCATTATAACTAAATTTTCATTCTCTTGTAGCTGAGGAGGACAGGATGTGGCCTTGGAAGCAGTTCTGTGTAGTGAGGTCAGGCTGCCTTACTGTGAGCCCTGAGTGCTGTGGAGCCTTTGGGCACATGGGACTGGGGGAAGAGGTGTTTGCTGGACTCCCCCAGTTACCAGCAGTAGTAATCTGAGGTGTGCAGACAACCCTGAGCTGTGGTCTGTCTTCCTCTCCTCTGAGAGAGCTTCCTGCTGCTCCCTGTGCCCACAGCTCAGCACTGCAGTTCTTGGAATACCAATGCTTGGGTCCCACGTTCACCTGGTCTGGCTGTGGCTGAGCTCAGAAGCTGTGCCCACTTCCAGGAGGTTTTCTGCCTTCCCCAGCTGCTCGCTGCAACCCCCATGGTGGTGTTCTGCCTGGGATGGTCATCCTGGGCTCCTCACTAATGCTTTTGCCATAGATGGAGAAGAGCTGGCTTTTCAGGGCACTCTGCAGCACTCACCTTGTGCTAGTCCTGTTGTCCTTCAGCACTGCAGCCTGTGCTGCCAATGAGCTTGTGTCATAAAACTGATCACCTTGGGGCAGGTCTCAGTGTGTGTCTCCAGAAGAGAAGCAGCTTCATCACTATTTCCAAATTGAGCAGCTTTGCATCCGTGTTCAGCCAGCATGGTCCTCAATGTAAGGAAAGAGCTCCCTTCCCGAAGTGGTTACAGGTTACTGGACTTGAGAGCAAAAGCACCAAGATGTCCGTTTGAGCCCTTTGCCTTGATTTTCCTGTCAGGATTTCTCTAACTGCAGTGTGGCAGGCAGGTAAGGAGCTGTTTCCTGTTCTTGCACCTTAGCCACACCTGGTCCAGGAGGTGTCAGGGAGAGAGTTTATCTGAAAAATGCAGGTGTTGGTTTATTTTGGTGAAGTCTTTTTCTCATTGCGGGAGCAGAGTATCTTGAAAGTAGAATGTGACTGTTTACCTGAAGTTGAATTTTATGTTATTCTTGCTCTCTTCTGGACTTGGCCACATCACAGATGAGCCCCAGAGCAAGGAGACGATGGGATGGGATCTGGAGTAACTGGAGTTCTTAGTCAGGATGGTGACACACAGCCAGCTTTGAGGACACTGTGAAGCTCGTGCCTCTATCACCTGATAACAGAACACACTTTAGAAGCTGTGGGTGTTGCCTGTGGGGCAGGAGCAAATGCTGGTTTAAGCTGTTTCCCAGGAAATTTCGGATTATTTACCCAAAGGGGAGATGGTGAAGCACATGGTGGTGGCTTGTAGCATTTCTAAAAGCATATTCTTCTCTTTGAGCTTAATCACGAGCTCTTAGTATTTTGGGAGGGATCTACCGAAATTTAATTTTTGATTTCTATATGATCACTCTTAATATTTACATTTGATTTAATAATGGGTTCAAAAAACGGTCTTTCAGTCTTTGAAATTAAATTAGTGTTGAGGACTTAATATATTGCTCTAAGCTAAAGCTTTTGCTGTCAGATGGAACCTGGGAATAAGTTTTTCCCCAGTACAAATGTCAAAGATTTAAAGCAGGGTATTGGTTTATTTTGGTTTACTTGTGAACAAAGGGCATGAAGTCCAGCATTATCAGTTGAAGGAAGCAAGAAATGGTTGTTTTTTGGAATCGTTTTTTTATTTGTGATATTGATGCTTCTGGCTGCTGTAAACACTGCTGGAGGTTGGTGTTCTGCAGCAGGAAAGAAAAATAAATTCCTGTCTTAAACCAAAATGAGGAAGATCTGGTTTTGGCCTTGTGACAATTTCTGCCCTTTTGACAGTGATGGTCGTTTTGCTTGAATACAGAACCCCGAGAGATTTTAACTTGTAACCATTGCAAAGGAAATGAGGAGCAGCATTCACGTGCCAACAGGGTCTGCTTGAACCTCTGAAAAACAACACTGTTTGCAAGGCAGGTGCTCTGTCAAGGAGGTTTTCATGACACCTTCTGATTCTTGCTCACTGTGCACGTGTCACCCGCTGGCCCCAGATGTTACACACTTGTTGTGTCGAGGTTATCAGTGAGATCAGAACGCTGGAAGCACAGAAATCAAGAACTGATTAAAGAGAGCCTCATCAGCCATCTGCTATTTACCTCCTCCTTCCCGAGTCAGCCATCAGGGGGAGGAGACACTCAAGTCAGCTCCTCTTCCAGCAGCTGATGAACTGGAGTGTGTCTTGCCAAACAAACTTCAACTCAAAAGTACTAATTTATTAAGAAGGTAATTTATTTACTGCAGCAGCTGGAGCAAGATGCTGGAAACAGACCCCCCTCTCGGATCTGCCAGAGGAGGCCCCTGGGAGCTGCTGCACAAATGGAGTTGTTAATATGCAAACAGAACGCAATCATGACTTTCTACTCCTATCCCCCGGGGTCAGATCCCACATAAAGCAACATGGTGTGAATAAAGATTTTAATAAAGCAACACTGATGGATTGCTTAAGTCTCTCTCTCCCTCCCCTGTCTGTCTCTCTCAAGTTCCAACATGTGGTGGGCTGAATGTGTGAAGTGTTTTGCTGCTGCTGTCTCCCAGTTGCTCCTGTGCTAATGGTTGTCCGTGGCATTTCCTCCACTCGTGTATATCCAAAAATGGGGTCAAACCTGCAGCTTGTTTGCAAGAGCCTTGCTGGTGAGGAAGGAAGCGTCCCAAAGGGATACAGAAATGAAACACACCTGGACTGAAGTGGGCTTCTTTCTGCCCGTGCATCCCATGGCCCTGCATGGGCCGAGCAGGGGGGCTGAGCCCTCGGCTGTGTCCCTGGAGCTGTTCCGTGGAGCGAGGGATGGATACCGGCCTGCAGGAGGCGTCTGTGGAGCTGCCAGGTGTTCGTGGCTGCCTTTGCTAAGCTTTACTGAGATGGGGCAGGTCACTGCTCCCCCTGAGAGCAGAGCTTTGCTCAGGCTGTAGCTGAGTTCTTGTTAATATCCCAGCAGTGAGTGTTTGAGAGGCAGGAGGTGAAGCAGTTCTTAATTCAGGGATCTTTGACCTGCTCTGTAGCATGAACTACAGGTGGTATGAAACCTGCTTTTCTTTAAACTAGAGTTTCTCACTTGAAACTTTGGGTTTCAACATTGTTCAATTCTGTAAGAACTGCTTTCTGGGGTTTATTTTGAGGGTTTTGTGGGGGAGGATGTTACGGGGTTTTTTGTTTCCTAGCATTGTGTGCTGACAGTAACTTTTTCTTTCCTCCGTCTCTGTTTTTGAGGTGCCAGTTTGCTCAGGGAGCGGGACAGGATTCTTGCTTGTGTAGGAGCAGTTCAACAGCTACAGATGCTTTTAAGTACTGACAGGCAGAAAGTGGCAGTTTGGAGAGCTCTTGTTCCAAGCACTTTGTTGTGCTGCTGCCGTATATTTTTGGAGTGGTTGGCCACAGTAACAGAGTACTTTGTATAACTGGGAGATTTCAGTGTTTCTGATTATGTAATGAATGTACTTTTATAAAAGAATGAACACAAACAACTTTGAGCCAATGGAGAACCAAAGGGGGTTGAAAATAGGCATTCCCGCTGAAGTCGTCACATCCTTTCCCTACAATTTTTTTATTGAATCTAAAAATGAGAGATGCAAGTAAGTCCTTAGTTGATATATCCCAAGTGTGGGAGTGGTGATTTGTTCTTTCTTGGTAGAATCTCAATATTTTTAAGAGATTGAGGATAGATAGGACTTTGTGGGGAAAATAATGAAGGAAGGAGGGGAAAGGACTCCTCTCATACCCTTTATTCTAGATCTTTCTTCTGTTTAGTGATCTAATCCATAGCTGTGTCATACTGAGCTCTGGGAGAGAGGCTCCTCTACCCCTGCCTTCTGTCAGAGTGCAGGGATGTATGTGCAGAAGGAATTGCTGTATGGAAATGGGGAAAAAAACTAAAAGATGGGTGCGTGGCATTTCCGTGGACAGCCTGTAAATGAAATTCTGGATTGTGAGGTTCCCTCTAAGTGTTTGCTTGTCCCGAGCTGCACTGGGGTGTGGAATAAGCCAGGCATAACCATTTCTCGTGGTGCTGTTTTCTCTTCAGATGGCACCTGAGCTGAGCCGAGCCAATGTGGTGGCATTTTAACCAGGTGGTTGCTGCTCACCAAGACTGACTGCTTGGAGTAACCAGCCACGAGTGACAAGCTGAGCATCCTCCCATCATCTCTGGGGCTGTGCAGGTCCCTGCAGCTGCCTCTGCTGCCAGACTCACCTCAAGATTAGCAAGCTGTAGTCAGGGTGTCGGCAGAGGAAGAAAAAACCCACGTGCTCCCTAACCCACAGCAGGTATGAGCGAGGTCTGCTCAGCGTAATACACTGGGATCTCTTCCAGTCTCCTGCAGGTTCCCTTCTAACCATGAGGATAATTTTCTCCCTGAGGGCCCACACAGGGAACTGAATTATTCAAGGAGGGTAATTCCTGCACTCGAAATGCTCCAATGCCTTGGTGCCTGCAGGGCCAGGTCAGACAGGCAATAGTTAGGATCACAGAATCCCGGAATGACTGGGGTTGGAAGGGACCTTAAAAATCATCTTGTTCCAACCCCCTGCCACAGGCAGGGACACCTTCTACTAGACCAGGTTGCCCCATCCAACCTGGCCTTGGACACTTCTAGGGATGGGGCAGCCACAGCTTCTCTGGGCAGCCTGTGCCAGGGCCTCCTGAAGAACTCGTTCTGCTTTTCCTTCTGACTCTTCCCATGAGCTGCACTTGGGCAGGGCTGGCATCCCAGGAATTATGCCACGAGCTGGTGCAGCATTGGACAGTCAGTTTATCCTTCAGAATTTTCTTTTTTCCTTTGGAACACATAAGCATCTATTTTTTATGGCATCTGTCCTTTTTAAAAAGTCCTTTTCAGCTAGAGCAGTTACCCGGGGTGGGCAAAGTTTGAAGGTTCCAGCTATGATTTTTTCTATAAATGTGTATAAATGCTTCAGGTGAATCAACTAGTTTTCAGAAAGGCTGACAGCAGTTTAATTTGCTATGGCTACAGAAAGTTTGATTTTTAATTTATTTCTTTGATGTACTATTTTTAGTTCTGTTTAAGTTGTTGCAACTGGTGTTCAGCTTTCAACCTCACTGTTTTTGTCGCTGGAAGGGGCCGTTTTGTTAGGCCCAGTACTTTTAATGCTGCTGTGTAATATCTCCAGGCACCTGTAGATGGTGATGCACTCTGCTCCATGCCTGGGCTGCATCCCCCCCTCCCATGCACCTGGACTAGGGAATTACCAGGCTCGATTAATTCTATTTATTATCCTTCTTATTTTTATTTTTATGATCATGTGGGAAAACATTGAAATCCTTTCAATTTCAAAAGCATTTTGGCCTTGGTGTCAGTTAGGATTTCCTGTGGGTGGACTTGTCCTGCTGCTCAGTAATTGTAGAGGTGTCACTCTCTTACCGTAAGCCACCAGTGGGTACAGCTTAAGGTAAAATGCAAGTTACATGGGAATTACCCACTCTTTAAATCTTCCCCCCTACAGCCGAGCGTGTGTGTGTACCCCTTTCCAACATGAAAGCCAGGGATTGCGTGGGATCCTGGGATCCTGAGCCAGCCCTAAGGACTGCAGCTGCTGCTTCCCTGTCCTGGAGGGGGTTTACAACTGGTTGGAGAATCTGGGTGTTGGTGATGAGCTTAGTGGTGGCAGTGAGCTGTCCCTCACTTCTCACGGGCGATTTTGGGGTGGTTCTGTGCCAGTCCGGGTATTTCTTCTCCAGGCTGCTCGAGCAGAGCCCCCCTGGCGTGTCCCCGTGTTTGGATGTCCTGGCGTGCCGAGATGCCCGTCTCGGCTCGCCGAGGAGTGACCCAGCCAGTGTCGCACAGCACAGGGACTGGCCTGTCGCACTGCCAGCTGCACACCGTGTGTCCCAGAGCTCTGATGGCAGGACTGAGCTGGCAGTCCATGGGGCAGGAAGCACAGCCGGGACAGCCGTGCTGCTCCCTGTGCTGCCGGGCTGACCCACCCCCGCTCCCGTGTATTTTTGTGTCCATTCGGAAAGGACACTGAGGAACAGCTGCTATTTTCTCTTGCGTTTGTGGCTGCAAAACCTCAGCCGAGCCGCTGGGCTACTGAAAAAGCAGATTATTTGCCTTCCCCGGGCACTGGTCGCTGGTGCTGCAGGGCCGTTCGCGGTGTCCGGGCCTCCCGGAGCCCTCTCCAGCTCCCTCCCGTCGCAGCCGGGGCGGGGCCGGAGGGCGCCGGGAGCCTCCGCTCGGGCACGGGGTTGGGTTCTGCCGTGTCCCCGCGGCTGGGACGGCGGCAGGGA
>VZRO01007476.1:0-42206 GCA_013397915.1 Daphoenositta chrysoptera | reverse complement strand
CCGGGGGCCCTGGGCAGAGGAGCAGGGACCCGTCCCGGAGGGGGCACCGTGGGGCAGAGCGAGGTACGAAGCCGTGAAGAAGCATTTGGGAGCTGTGCGTGCTCTCTCCAAGCAGTATTGGCAGTACGTGGCGTGCAAGGTGTGGCAGGAGGGCTGCGAGGAGGAGGAGAAGGAGAGAGAAGAACGAGAGTCCGGTCCCATCCCAAGTAAGCACCTTGCTGTGTTCTCTCCCCTGTGCCGTGCCCGGGAAGCAGCAGCAGGGCAGGGCACGCTGCTGTGCCCCCGGCCCCTGTGGCGCTGCCTTCCCTTCCCAAGGGTCGCTGCCCCGGGCACCCCCTCCTTGGCATAGCCCGGGATGAGGGCAGTGCACTTGCACTCCTTGGGCGCTCGGAGCCGTCTGGAGCCAGCCGCTGCCAGTTCCGAGCTCGCTGTGCCTACCCACGGCCAGGGCTGCCCGCAGGAGCAGGGCTGAGCCCGCGCACCTGGGAGAGGGCTGCCCGTAACAGGGTTCAGCTGAGCGTCTACTCAAAATGCAAAAAGCCACTTTCCCCGAACCTCTCTGCTCAGACTGCTGCCCTTTCCAGGCTGGGGCTTTCCTCTGGTGGGCCAGGATTACCTGGAGATCCTCTCTGCTTGGTACTGCAGCTTCGGCAAGTGCTGCGAGACAGGAGACTGCAGGATAATCAACAACATCACAGGTAGGGGCTGTGCTGCTGTGTGGCTTGTTTCGAGGGGTTTTTTCCTGTTAAAGTGTATTCGAGAAAGTAATGTGAGTAAAGGGCTTTACTGAGCAGGGTACTGAGCTGTGGGAGGGTGAGAGGCTGGGCTGAGTCATGTGTTCCACCTGGAGTTCTGAGACCAAGGAGAGTTTGTTCCTTACTGCACAGCACTTCATCTCCTGCTTGCCATGAGCCCTGCCTGTATCCCATAGCTTCCAGGCACATGCAGTAGGGAGCCAGACTGGCCCAGGACCCTGCCCTAGGTCGGGAGGGGACACAGACCTGTGTGTAAGCCATCAGTAGGTGTCTTTGTGTTTTGCTGTCCCTGAGACTCCTGACATGCAAACCCTGTGCTGGGAGCTTGGGAGGGCCTTTGGGCATCAGCACTCTCTGCAGCTGCCAAACACTGATGCCTTATCCCTGTTCTTAAAATCAGAGCCAAACACGGTTGGAAGGGAAAAAAGGATTTTTACCTTGGTATTTATTTCAAGGATCCTTGGTGCCCTCCATCCAGGAGGAACACTCTGAACATGCACATCGAAATGCACACCCAAAATGCACACCCAAAAAGCACACCCCCGATAGNAAAGGAAAAGGCAAAAAAATCTTTATGGCATCAACACCGCCGCCTCTTCCTAAAGGAAAAAAGGAGTCAGTGGAAGATTTGTGTCTTTTTGGGGCCAAGAGGCTGATGTAGGCAGGGCACAGGCAGCCTGTGGCTTTAATGCCACTTCAGAGTCCTCTCGGCCAGGCAGCCCTGCCACGTTTTCTCCTCTTATTCCCACCTGCAGTAGCTGTGCTGGCAGTGTAAGGCTGAGCTCGTGCTCGCTCTTGCAGGGCTGGAGGCAGACCTCAGTGGGCAGCTTCATGGGCAGCACTTGGCCAAGGAAGTGGTGGTCCGGGCACTGCAGGGATTCCTGCTGAGCCCACGGACCCAGAAGGCGCTGGTCCTGTCCTTCCACGGCTGGTCCGGCACAGGGAAGAACTTTGTGACTCGGCTGGTGGCCAGCCACCTGTTCCGGGACGGGCTGAAGAGCGAGTGTGTGCGGGTGTTCGTCTCCCTCCTCCACTTCCCACACCACAACTACGTGGACTCCTACAAGGTGAGAGCCAACAAGGGGGGGTGGTGCAGTGCGCTGGGCTGGGCTGGAGTTCGTGTCCTTCCTAGCAGCCCACTTGGGGCTGTGGCTTGGGTTTGTGAGTGACACCGGATCACACAGCACTGTCCTGGTCACTGCTGAGCAGCGCTTGCACAGCCTTCAGCCTTCCCTCCTCTCCCACTCTGCCCCTGAGGTCAGAGGCTGGTGGGGTACGAGAAGTTTGGCACACACTGAAGAGCTGAGCCCGAGTGACCAAAGGGATGTTCCGTGTCATTTACTGTCACAGTCAGGAATAAGAGCTGCGGGGAGGGGGTTTGGGGGCAGGAAGCCATTGCTCAGAGACTGGCTGGGCATCAGGCTGTGGCAGGGGGGGTGGCTGCCTTTGCCCCACTTGATTTCTTTCTTTCCTCTTTTCTTCACTTACTAAACTGTTTTATCTCGCCTCACTCGTTTTCCTGCCTTTGCTCTCCCTGTTCACTGCCCTGTCCTGCTGGGTGGGAGGAGCTGGAGCAGCGCTGGTGCTTGGCTGGGTGATCCCGGGGCATCCCGGGGCTCCTGACGCTCCTCCCTGCTGCAGGCCCAGCTGCAGAGGCAGCTCAGCGAGACCGTGCGGCGCTGCCGGCAGGCCCTGTTCGTCTTCGACGAGGCCGAGAAGCTGCATTCCAGCCTCCTGGATGCCATCCGGCCCTTCATGGCTCACCACGACAGCAAGGGCCAGGCAGATCACCAGAGATCCATCTTCCTCTTCCTCAGGTGATTCCTGGGCCCCTGAAGGGGTGGGGAGGAACCAAGTGATGGTGTTTATCCCTCGAGGTGTGTGATACCACGGGCTCTGGCTGCGGGGGGGGCACAGATACCTCCTTCCCTCGTGGTGGTTGCCTCCACGTTCAGTTTTACTTGTGGATGCTGGGCATCCTCTCTGGGAGCAGGGCTTTTGCAGGAGGAGCTGAGGTCCAGCTGAGGTGGGACACCTAAGCCAGTGTCTAGGCTTTGAGGCAAGGAAGCAGAGTCAGTTAAGGTGGTGTCACTCTGCCCAGCTGAGTGAAGATGTCACACTCCAGGTAGCAAAGCTGGGGCTGAAGGCCTTGGTGGGAAGTTTGGTGCACTCTTAGGAGCTGGGGAGTTTCCACTGCCTGGCTGTGGCTGCAGACTGAGGTGCTGTGAGGCTGATCCTGGGATCAGCACAGCCTGGTTTAGTTGGTTCTGTCCCAGGAGTTGGGCACATGTGCACCCCGGCGTTGTCTCTGGTGGATGCAGCTGGAGGGAGAAGTGGGACATCTCAAAACCAAGATGTGAGGCAGGCACCTGTTTAAAGCAGCCCCTAAAGAATGAGAGACCAGCATTCTGATCTGGACAAGAGCCCCTTTCAGTGCAGGAACTGCAGCCTTCAGCTTGGCTCTGGCAGGAGCTGTTCCCACTGGCTGGAGGTGAGCAGAGAATTCCTCCTCCACCTCCCAGCATCCAGGCAAGTGTTGTACCCTCCAAGCTTGGTGGTTCCCTTGGAGGGGTTTCCCTGCCTGTGAAGGACCTGTTTGTGTGCCCAGGGCCTGTGGGACTGACCACAGTCCGGTCCCGCCTGCAGGGGCCGTGGTGGAAGGGGCAGGTCCTGCTCTGTTGCTCAGCACGGGGTGGATGTGCTGCCAGCTGCACTGGGCTGACCTCCTGTCCCTCCTGGCAAGCCACAAAGGTCAGGAACAGGCACCGTGTCACCCCAGCTGGTGCCACCAAGCAGAGGGGAGCAGGGTGCCTTGAACTGCAGCAGTGTGTAATCGCAGGGTTTTCGTCAGTGCTGGTGGCAGTGTGACACTGACCTGCTCCAGGAGGGATGGTTCTGCTCCAGGGCTCCTGGGGACGCTGGCACGGCCCTGCAGCTCTGCCCAGGTGTGGGAGCTGGGGCCGGGGTAGGACAGGCTGCCTGTCCCCGGTCAGAAGGGGCTGCTTGTCCCGTGGTTTGGGCTGGGAGCAGGATCAGTACAAGCTGCTTTCCCCCTAACAAGGGGCGGGTGGGGTGGTGGTGGGAATCAGTGGTGGCTTTTTAATTTTCCCCGCCTTCCATTTGGGGTCCAGAGTCTCTGACATGAGGATGGGGTGCAAGCTCTGTGTCTCCCACTGCCTCTCTGCCTCCCACCCACACGAGCTCTGCATCCAGCTGGTTCCCAGTTCACTGGGGCATTCAGGGCTGGGGGCAAACCCCTCACCAGCACTTGGGGGGCCACCTTTCCTGGACCTTCTTTCCAGGGTGAAGGGGTGTCCTCAGACCCTCAACAGCTGCCAGGACCTTGCAATCCCCACGACAGAGCTGCCCCCGTGGGTGCCCAGAGGAGTCCTGAGGTGGGAACTGTGCTGCTGCTTTGTCCCATGGGCAGAGGATGCTTTGCCAAGCCCTGGGCTGCCACTTGAGTCCCTGCCCTGGACCTCTGCTTCCAGTGGGACTCCTGCTGTGTGCTCCGCCCTTTAACTTGGACGTTGTGGTGGCTTATTCAGCATTTGGTATGGAGCCAAGTGTCACCTGTGACTTCAATGGCTTTCCAAGCCAGGACAGGGGACTGAGGGAGCTGGGGGAATCTGCTGCCCCTGGGTCTGAGCTGGCAGATGGCAGACAGCTGTATCCATGCCTATGGAAAGGGGCTCTTTGGGAAAAAGGTTGGCTCTCCACATGCTGATCCTTAGACAGCAAATCCTCTGTTGCCAACAGAACTGCTGGGGGCTGTCTGCAGGGAAGCTGCTGGCAGCTCTGAGCAGTTCAGCTCTGGGGGAAATCTTGAGTGACTTCCATCTATGTCCACAGCAATCTTGGTGGCAACACCATCAATGAGGTCGCCCTGGACTTCTGGCGAGCCGGCCGGGCACGGGAGGAGATCTCCATGGAGCTCCTGGAGCAGAGGCTGCGGCTGGAACTGCAGGAGGCTGCAGGTAAGAGCTGGGCTCGCTCGTGGGGGGCTGTGGGCAGCTGCCTGCAAAGCAGGCACCATGTCATCCTGCACCATGTCATCCTGCACCATGTCATCCTGCACCATGTCATCCTGTGGGCCACACAGGGCTGTGTATGGGGGACGAGCCCTCACCTGACCCTAGCCCGGGCTTGTCATCGATGAGAGCCTCATCCTTGGTCCCTGTGAGCCGAGGCACGTGGGCAGGGAGCCAAGAGCTCTTCTGGCCCCCTTCAGCCCTGAAAATGGCTGGTGGCAAGAGGCAGCCCAACGCCCGGGGGCAGTACCGAGGCTTCTCTGGGGCTCCCGGCGTCTCTTGGCGTGATTCCTGGAGATGCTCTGTGTGCAGGCTCAGTGCTGAGCAGCTCTGCACGAGTGGGTCCCAGCACACACGGCTGGATGAGCCCCTCACAGCCAAGCCTGGCCTCGCAGAGGGACGAGGCTCTCCGGTGAAGCTTCTGAGTTTGCCTCGTCTTGTGTTCTGCTCCAGAGAACAGCTATGCCCACAGCCACCTCCTCCGAGAGAACCTCATCCATTTCCTGGTGCCGTTCCTGCCTCTGGAGTACCACCACGTGAAGCTCTGTGCACGCGACGCCTTCCTGGCCCGGGGGCTTCCCTACACTGAGGCAATGCTCGACGAGGTGGCCCAGATGATGGTGTTTGTCCCTAAAGAGGAGAAGCTTTTCTCTGCACAGGGCTGCAAATCCGTGCCCCAGCGCATCAATTACTTCCTTCCTTGAGCAGCAGGTGGGACCACACGTGCTGAAGGTGGTTCCACACCCTGGGAGCTGCTCTCTTTGCACAGGGTCAGGCAAGCAGATGACCCAGCCAGGCACTTGCACAGGGACTGAACAGAGACTGAACCCCCCGTTACTGCCAGAGCTGTTGCAGGGAAGGAGGTGCATCCCTTACTCCTGGGATGTGGGGACAGCCTGTGCTTGGCTGCGTTTGGAGTCTGTATGGTGTTTTAAGTCCCTTCTTTTAGCTGGCAGTAGCCTGATGTGCTTCTGCTGACAGATGCTGTTCCATATCAGTGGGGACTGGGAATGTCCAAGTCCTTGGTTTGTTGCTGTGTGGTGAGGGGAGGCCTTGGACAGGCTGGTCCTGTTGACACTGTGGCTGAAGCCACATCCCTGTCCCCAGTCTTCTCTGACACTTTACAAGATCACCCAGAACTGTTTTGCTGGAGTTGAGTTTTTCCCCTCCTGCTCTCATGCCTTTCCAAGGTGTTTGCTGCTCGGGGACACGCGGGCCAGGATCACAGTCTGTGCAGGGAGAAAATGACTGAATAATCTCCTCTGGAGATGCCAAATCTGTAGATCTCACTTCGGAGTGTCCATCTCTCACTGGAGTCTTCCGTTGTATGGAAGCAGCTGCCGGGGTGAGGGGAACTTCTGCTGCCATTATTTTTCTAAGTGGGTTGGTGAAGAGCCCGTTTCTTTCACTGCAAAACCAAAAAGGGGAGAGAATTCTGCCAAGGGCAAAGGGCAGGTGAGGACAATGGTGGCTGAAGCATCAGGCTGCAGGTGAATATGAGTTCCCATGGATGCAGTAAAAGCTTGGTTTTTTCCTTCTTTTATTCGTTTTTCTCCTCAGTACATTTAATACTGTGGATTTTTGGCTGGTATCAGCATTATTATTATTATTCCAAGGAGCTGTTTGCTGTCTGGGTACTCACCAGGTGATAAGTGTGTTACAGCAGCTCCAAAAAATTTCGACAGTGTTACGGGAATCACTTTGTGACCTCTGGGTCAAAACTCCTTTCCAACAGGGCTGTGCTGGCGAGGAGTGAACAGCCCATGCCAAGGACAGGGCTTGGCTTCCCGGCCACCCCCACGGGGGACCTTTGATCTATTTTAAGCTTTGACCCGTTTTGCGGTGCCAGCAATGAGCAGCGGCCTCTGGGGAAGATTGAGCAGACACGTCCCAGTCCCGCGTCCCTCGGGCACGCCGGCTCCGTTATCTAACAAGGGCTCGTTATCTAACAAGGGCTCGCAGCCCAAGGCAGAGGTGAGCCAGCTGCTCTCCTGCTGCTCAGCCAGTGGCTCAACTCGGCTGCTGCGCGGGCTGGACCCTCGGGCTCTGCCAGTGCGTGTGACCGGGCATTTCTGAGACTTGGTTTATGGTTAATCGCAGGTGTCAGAAACCTGGGAAACATCGGGGGCGATGGACCCAGGGATAGCAGCTGGGGAAGAGAGGCTGCTGCCCCACAGGACGTGACTTGGGTTGTGTTTGGTCACCTGGGCAGAAAGTTCAGCAAGCTGTTCGTTGAAGGTTGGTTGCCTAGAAGGGTGTGTGTAAGCCAGGATTTTTTCTAAATGTAAAGAAGTGTTGAGCTGTTTGGGTTAGGCTGACACAGGCTGGGGTGACAGGAGGTCGGTGCAGAACTGGTTTGAGGTGGGCTCAGGAGCAGCTCTGGCTGTGGAGGGAGGAGGTGACACTGACGAGGGCGAGGCAGGAGCTGTGCTCTGCCGGGTCACAAAGGGTGTGTGTCACACTGGGGTGAACTCTGATCAGCCCCACGACAGCAAGAGCTGCTCTCTGACCACGCTGGGGTAGCAGTTTGGTTCTAAACAGATACAGCATAAATAAAGATACTGCTTTTTTTTGCAACCTGGTGGGATTAAATTATTTCTCTTTTTAAAACAGGTTTATATGAATTTTTTCTACCCAAATGAACGAGCTTCTGGTTAGTACTGAGCAGCTTCAAATATTCATTAAGAGAAAAAAAAGCAGCATCTACTCAAGTGGTTTTTGCCAATAAAATATTGCAACCTTTATTTAAAACAAAATGCAAATTGGCAAAACTTTGTGGAACGACAGGCAAAGAGGCCCTTTCAAGGGCCTTATTTACATCAAGTTTAACACTGTTCGCAGTTCACAGTCAGACGATAGTGAGAGAATTAAATTAGAAAAACAACCAAAATATATTACAATAACAATTAAAAAACAAAAACAGTTGACAACACTGCTAAGAGTGATTGGTGATTAACGTGTTTCATTTCAATCCATTCCTGCCCTCAATGAGTTCACTACCAATACAAACAGTGCCATGTGAGCCGGGCGGGCTGCACCTCCCGTGCTCAACAGACGTGGGGAAGAACGACCTCCTTTGGTACAGACATTGCTGAGCGTGGAGCTGTGGGAAACAAGCCAGGGTCCCAGAATCTCTCGTTACCTGCCACCAGAGAATGGGCTGAGGGCTTTGTCCCACACTCCAGGGATCTGTGGCACAGCCCCAGCACCCCCACGCTGGACAGTGCCCTGGGAGCTCTCCACTCGTGCTGCAGTCGCTGCCTCTCAGCCTCCCTGCCCGCTCCCGATGTGCAGCAGGGCTGAGCTAAGCGTGTTCCAGAAGGCAGCAGCCTGACGGCTTTGTAACCACCCCCTTCCGGAGTCACCGCGCCTGTCAGCGCTGCGGGTGCCCCAGAGGAAAAACCTGCCTCGGGTAAGCGGTAGGACACGAGGGTGGGGATTGCTCTGGGGCTGCAGTGTAACCCACCCCACACCTCTGCCTGCTGGGGAGGGGCTGCTCTGTCTCCAGTGTGGGGTTTGCTTCCCTGTGCCCCACAGCTCCTGCAAAAAGCACCCTGGCAGATGTCAACACTTGTGTTTGGCTGTGTCTCACAGACACAGGGCCAGTGGCACCCAGGAGAAATGTCCTGAGGAGGACAAACACAGCCCTCCCTCCCTGCCTCTCTCCCTGCCGCGTTCTGCATCAGCAACGCTGCTCCCAATTCCCCTTTCCCAGCGGCTAAATTTGGTGCAGCCCCGAGACCCAGACTCTTAGCTCAGCTTCACCCGTCCACGCTAATGAAGAACATGGTTAAACCGAGTGCACCACCTGGGAATTAAGAAGGATGTACAGTGCAGGAAGAAGAGAGAATTGCACCTGTGAGTCAGCGAATTCCCAGTGGTAGGAAGAGAAAGTGCCCCACTGAGCTCACTCTGTGAGTGTGTGCTTTGTGCTTGGCGTTGCCAGGCCCGTGGGTGCCATCCCCGTGGCAAAGACGACTGCTTTAAATTCTGGCCCATAGTAGTGCAAGTGAGAGAGCCCGTGCCCCCATGGCTGCCTGACAGTGCTGAGGAGCAGAAACAACAGGATTTATACCTTGTCCCCTGCCCCAAACCATGGGGCATGAGGTGCTCTCCACTGGGACGAGTAACGGGGTGTCAGCACCCACACGTTCCTTTGCACATCCGGTGCCAGGCTCAAAGCAGAGAATTGGCCACAGTGGAGACCTTTAAGGCTGAAGAGAAAGCCAGACCTAGCTAAAGGGAGAGGGAATGGTAAAAGTTTTAGGAGGAGCTGTGGAAGGAAGAACAACTGATTTACAGCACAACCAGCTTTCCTGGATAGCATCCTTTTGCTACCCTGCCAGAGGGCAGGGGGACATTGTAGTTTGGGAATAAAACCCTGCAGGGCAGCAGAAGTCCCAGCAATTCTGCAACCTTCAATTTAGGGGGGATAAAAGCCTGTCAAGTCAGCATTACCTCTGCCACCATCTGCCTCCCTGATGTTAGATGATAGGCAAGAGCAGAGAAAACACTTTCCATGGGAGTGACAACAGGTGAATGCCCAAATTCCACTGGCCTTTGTTTTTTCCACCACAGGACAGGTCAGAACTAAACAGGCTCCTGTGCTGGGCACAAAGGTTGTAGAGCCTCTGTGCTTGCAGATGCCCAAAAGCTGCCTGGACATGCTCCTCACAGGTGGCTCTAGGTGGCCCTGCTTGGGTAGAGTGTTTGGACCAGGCGGCCTCCAATGGTCCCTCCAACCTCAGCCATTCTGTGACTCTGCCCTGTCCCACTGCCCATCTCCACTGTGGGGGCCAGGAGAAACCAGGGGGCATCTGGGAAGTGGGGATGGCCAGTGTTCATTGGGACACAGCTGCTTTCTTCAGAACAGGCTGGTAGAGGGGAGTTCTAGTGGTTAGAAATTACATACTGCTGTTCTATCGCTTTTGCAGGAGCTTTTCTGGAAGACTGGCATTCAGGGGAAAAAAAAGGCTTCTTTCAAAATACTCATCAGAACTGGGCTAAGCTTTAAAATGTGGTTATAATTCCTTTCCCCTGGGAATCCCTTCAGTTTCAGCCTGTTTGTCCCAGGCTGAGCAGCAGTCCAACGATGGAACCATGTGATTGTCTGCCAGGGCAAGCAAGACCTGCCCTTTTGTCCCGAAGAAAAGAGAGCCCCCCACCTCCTAAATCCTTCTGATTGTTTGACAGGCCATATGAAGCAAGGCCACAAGCCACCTTCCCTTTGCAGGTCACCTTTCCAAAGGCAGTTCGTTTGGATGCACACCTTCCACAAAGATGACTGGAAGAGATAAGGTAAACCACAAAAGCCCTCAGTAAAGTCTACGAGATAAGAGATTGGTACTCTGCCTGACGTGGCTTCGGAGGAGCCTTGGGCCAGCCCCGGTGGCTGCAGGGGATCAGGGCTTGCCAGCACAAGGGGCTGCTTGGTTCTTTCTTCCCCTCACCCTTTCACTTCCTGGGCCATGGAAGTGCACTGGTCCATTGCACCCCATGCTGCTCCTCTGCTGTGCCTCCACGCACCCTGGCACAACTCTGCTTAGCTCAGACGAGTAAGGAAATGAGGATTCTCAGACACCTGGCCGTTTCTAAAGATTTTTCCAGGTCTGTCTTGCTAGGCTCTATGGCAAAAACAGGGACACTTGCTGAGACACCCAGCCTGCTTCCAAGCACCAACATGTGCTTCCCGACAGAAACTGAGGTGCCCATCTTCTGAAGTCACACCTGTGCCACAGCTCCCCTCTAAATTCTCAGACTAAAAGCAGCACGGTCATACTTGAAAAACAAGTTTAAAAAGTGTTTTAGCCAAAAATTAAAGATTTAAGGTGCAAAGCAAGCAAGATCCTCTATCACCAGCAGTGTGAAGTGAGCAGCAGCATACAGTTAATGTGTATTTGGAGTCAGGTTTCTGGCCTGTTTCCTTTCCTCTCACAAACCAGCAGCTGAGCTCTTCCTACTTGCCAGGACATTTACACCTTGGGGACTCGTGTGTACACAGACTAGCTTTTTGAGGCCCCAACAGTCTGCAAACAGCACCAGGACCAAGGATGACAACGTCAACCACTCAGCTGCTCTCATTCTGGGATTGTTAAAAGGCATCAGAGACCCAGTGGGAGCCCTTCAAGGCAGAGCCACAGCTTTTGTTGCCACACCTCAGGCAGAGGAGTGCACAGGTTATGTGCACTTTCCCTACACCACAGCACAGGATTCTGGTCTAGCCTTTAAAATACAGGAGTAAATACATGGAGGTGTTTCCTTGTGTGCTGCCACACTTTATCACCTCGGGATGCAGGGAAGCTGGAAGCCTGTGAGACAGGTAAGCACCAGAACAAATCCCAGGAACCTGGCAGTGTGAAGGGTTAGGGACAGGTCCAGGGAATCGTATAGCAGTAAGGAAGTGTGGTGGGCAGGCTGGGCTGTACTTTCTGGCTCTCCAGCTGGCCCTGCAGTGCTGTGACTGCTCAAGGAATGTGGAGAACAGCCAGGGGGGCAGAGGCCCTGCCTTACCCACCATGGGTCCTCACGGTGATCAAACTTAACTGGGGAATCAACCTGGTACAAGTTAAAAACAATCTAGAGCTTAAAAAAAGAAAGAACCCACCCACCCCAACAACAACACTGGCAAGTTGTGCAAGAGCCCCAAACTACTCAAAAATGACCATCAAGCAGCACCTGTGCTAGACCACTAGAAATAGGTATCAGCTGAGTGAAGGCTGTGTGGTGGGAAGGGGGTATCCCAGTGGTAAGTCTGCCCAGCATCCCTGACGCTTCCAACACAATGACGATGAGAACGTGGCGGATGGGGTGGACAGGAGGGAAAAGGGACAGTTTCATATATTAACTAATCTTGCAGTTCTCATTACAGCAGCAACAGCGCTGTGGGAGTTAAGCCATCCAGACCAGTGCATCCACCTCCAGCAGTTCTGAATACTGTCAGTGCATTAGACCTTTCCCCCAGCTGCACACGAGCCCCCTCCAGAGCCCCTCCGGCTCCGACTGCTCTGCCACTGGTACCAGCAGAGCCCCAGTGATTTCCCTGGCCTCGTCAGGACAGCAAAGCACACGTGAGTGCAGCCAGGGCAGGGTCTGTAGAGCTGAGCAGCTGTAGCCACCCCAGGGCTCCGGCTGTCACCACATCCTGCCCAGAGGGAGAACCTGCCATCGGTTCTCCTGCCTTTCCAAGGAAGGAGAAGGAAATTTCTTCCCTTGCCATACCAAGCAGATCAGCCTGACTACGTAGGGACAGATCCTTGATGTTCTGTGCCTTACAGCTTTAATCTACCCTCTCCATCCCCAATTTTTTGAGATGAACCTGTAAACATGAGGAGAACTCAGTGATCTGAGGTACTTCACATACTCAAGTATCAGTCTTTCCTTTTGAAAGCATCAGTACAGAAAAACAGTCCCCCCCTCCCCATGTGTGTTTCTCTTACCCAGATTGACAGTAGCTACCTTTGCACCACATCACTGATTTCTTGGACACATGACAATAAGTTATTAAGGACGGGGTTTGCCCCAGGGACACCAGCAGCTGTCGAGGACACCTGCAGCTCCTGCAGGCTGAGTTCCAGTTTGCTCACGGCTTCCCGGAAGGCAAATTTGTTGCGTGTGTGCGGGATGCAGTCCACGTAGCCTGAGCAGTAATCCAGCAGCTGGTGCCCCGTGTCCACCAGCTGGCTGTTGGGCGTGGGCTCGGCGATGGCGCTCGACAGCAGATCCGCGCACTCCAGCAGCGCCTCCTTGCTGATCTTGTCTGCCGAGATCTTCTCAGCTGCCTGCTTGGTCTTTCTCAGCGCTACCTTGGCGCCAGCCGTGCCGTTGGCCATTTTCACTGGGGAGGTGGAAGACGATGACAGAGGCACTTGAGGCGGAGGCATCACAGGCCTCCCAGATTTTCCACCAACAGGTGCTGCTTCTGCTGCTGCCTTCTTACTCCCTTCGCTCGATTCCAGTCCGTGCTGCGCTCCCGCCGCGCCGCTCAGCTCTTCTGCTGCATCCGAGCAGGCAGCTGGCTGTTGGAGGAGCCGCATCACTGGAGGTGGAGGTGGAGCACACTTTGGTTTTACCCGTCTGGGCCGGTCCCTGTCGCCGGAAGAAGTGACCTGATGCTCAGATAAGAGCTTGAATTTATTACCCTGAGAGTCTGTGCCAATGAGCTGCACATCTGCTGGAGTGTGTTTTAGAGTGGGTGAGATTAGGACTGGCACTTTGTGGTTATGAGTGGTTGGAAGTATTGCTGCAGCCTTTACCGGAGATGACCACCCCGGCCTCTCGCCATCCTCAAGGGCCCCTTGTCGTGGGCCACTGTTTTTTTCTTTGCCCTTAGGAGCTGCCACTAACCCTGGACCCTCCTTTTCTTCTGCTGCAGAGGGAGTTCGGAAAGGGAGTGCTGTGGCACCCCTCGGCAAGAGTTTTGCTTTTGGTCTCTCTCTGGTCAAAGCAGGGCCTTCTTCAAACCTTTTGGGAATCAGGTCACTGGCCTTCCCTGTGCTCTCATCGGGCTGAGAGGAGGTGGACACAGTCCGTTCCAACTGAATTTTTGACCTCTGGGAATTTCTGGGGAGGGTCATTGCCATCCTATCCTGCTCTGGAAGCCCTGAGGACATGGAAGACGTAGAGTTTGACCTTGGAAAAGGCTTTGAAACTTCTTCGTTGCCAGTGGGTTTTCCTGCTCGTAAACCCAGTGTCTTTTTAATCAAGCGTGGTGTAAAGAAGCCAGTGATGCCCGACCACCCTCCACCAGTGCTCACACCCCCAGCACTGCTGGGCCCAGTGCCATCCTCGCTGTAGAAGGTCCTCTGCACAAAGCTCCCTCCGTAGCACTTGGGCGGTGCCAGGCTCGTGTCCTGCTGTGCAGGAGCAAAGGAGAACCCGTCCACATGCTGCAAGGAGGCAACAGAGGAAAAGTTACCCGTCAGCTCATATTTCTTGTGGGGCTGGTTCTCCATCTCCCGGAAGGAACTGCTGCGCTTGGGAGGCGTGGGAGCATTCCTCTTCTTCATAAAGGAGCTGAAGAAGCCCCCTTTCCTGTCCCTGGTGAACGTGGTCTCTTTGGCATCCTCCAGGAGGCTGCTGGGGGACTTGTCCCTCTGCTTGCGGGGCAGGGCGGGGGACCCGCTTGGCGGCTGCGTGCTTCTGATGAAACCTGGGCAGAGGAAACAGGTGTCAATCTGCACAATCTACCTCCACTTCCACCTCCCTGTCCTGCACTGGGCTTTATGGGCCTGGTGAATTTACCTGCCCAGGTGCTGCAGAGATAGAGTGAGAGAAGCAAGCACTTGTATTTTGTTTTTTCTTTACTTCCTTCCATTTCTGCATGTGACTTGCCTGTTTTCTATACTGAGGAGGCCACTTTGGAGAGAGATGAGAAAAGAGTTGCTCTTTTCTTTCAGTTTATTACTCCCTTCCTGTAATTTTTTGCTCTTTTCCAAATACCTTAAGTATAGGAGAAAATCTCTTGCTGCACCTTTGTTTTGAAGCTGTAATTTAAAAGAAGAGCAGCAAAACCAAATTTGAAAGAAAAAATACAATGGGATTTACTACAAGAACATTGAAAAAGCTACAGTGCTTTCTATTTGCTAGCAAATAATTGGGTCAGCAGCACTAGTGATAATTGGACACAACAGCAAGCACAAAGCTGCTGCCATGTTGTTCTTTGTTTCTCTGGGAATTTACAGCCAGAACATGTGGCCTCACTGCCACTGTCCCAGTGCCCATACCTGGTGCTGAGCTGGACGCCAAGTGCTCCACAGTGTCCTGTGCTCCCTCAATGTTCTCCTTGTTCTCTGCCTGTTTCTTCAGGGTTCTCGTCTTGGAGGGAAGCATGGGTAAGCGGGGCAAGTAAGGAACTATGGATGAGGATGAGGCTGTTCTTCCAAGCTCCTCTGCTACCTCTGTAAGGAAAAACAGGGAGCAATTGGAACAGAGACCAGCAAAGGAAGAGGTAAAAAACCCGGGTCTTTACTGCAAACGCAGACTGGCAGGAAGAGATCCATGACTGAGACATACATAATTTATGGATTTAGTGTTTGTTCAAGTCTAGAGGTATTCAGGGTCAGATGTTTTTCATAATGATTTCAAACTAATTTACATCTTTATAAATTCAGCCAAAAAAAAAAAAAAAAAGCAGTGGTAGGATGATCTGTACAGGGGTGTCTATTAAGGGCTGCTCAAGAGCTAAAGGCAGCACTGGATGCATTTGCCTGTTTTTAATCAAGGTGCCTCCTATTGATGCACCCCCAAAGTTGGTTCCTCTCTGGATCTGGATTTTGCTTGAGGCAAAGCACTGCATCCCCCTATTAGAAATGAAGACTGCATGTCAACAATGGGTCAAGAAAAGGAAAAAGAAAACAAACACAGAAAAAACCCCACAACCTCCTGGCCACACCCAGCTTGGCATTTGTGTGGCCGCTGCATGTGCCTATTATAGATCCTCACTGGTAAAATTCCATCTGGTGTGCTTGTTCTGTAGTAGGGAAGTTGATGGATCTCTTGCATATTTAATTTAAAAACTGAGCAGAATGCTCTGACATTTCTGCTTGTCTGCTGAATAGTATCACATTCCTCACCAGTATTTACCTCATGATAGATTATATTTCAGACTTGAGCTGCACAGATTTACTCCTAGAAGTAACTAAGCAGAAAATCCAGAGATTAAAGCACACTTTTTTAACACTGGGGACTGGTAGAATAATATTTCATGACCTAATTGCTGCAGTCAGCAAGGGACTGTGATATGCACACATATTTCTGTCTCTCCATCACTCACTATTCCTCACTCTTCAGCCTGGAAAACAAGAGATTTCCTCTGACAGAGGAGACAATATTCTTTAAATCAGCTGTTTGGCATCTTAGTGCTCAAATGAAATGACACTGTCCCCTGCACTGGAACATGTCTGAAGTTTATTCAGTATTTGTGCAGCAAGTAAGAGAATATATTTACCCCAACTATGGCTAAAAGAATAAGTAAGGGATGGAGCTCCATCTCAACCCCACTGCCAGCAGATGAGCCTTAAGGGCCCATCCACGAGACACAGCACTCTGGGGATAACCTCCAGTGCTGTTTCAGGAACAAAACAAGAGCAGCTCTCACCCTCTGAGATGCTCGAGTCGTGGAACATGGTTTCAAAAGCCTGGTGGGTCTCAGCAAAGGAAGGTCGGTCTGGTGGGTTCCACTTCCAGCCTGCAATGTCAGAAAGCAGAGTTAAACCTCAGTACCTGAAGCAGGGAGATTCCTTTTCCTTCTGTCCTAGTCAGACTCTGACCTACTGTTAAACAGGCTTTAGAATCATTCACAGCCACTAATTCATGGCAGCAGTCAGTCACCCTATTGTATCCTAGCAAACAAATCTTGAGAAGAAGGAACCAATTCTAAAAATCCCAGCTCTCTGCCAACTCTACAGAGTTTTCTGATCTCCCTATCCTCCCCTCTGATTTTTTTTTTTTTTTTTTTGGCAAAGGACAATTCCCTGTTTGCTAACCTGGCTGCTTGGACTGAAAACACATAGCCCAGTCACAGATAAGTGAGCATGTAAAGCTCCAGGCAACATCCTGCTCACATGCTCTTAATACTGAAATTCAGGCATACCCTTCCAAAAGAAGGATGTGTGCACCCTGTGGGGGAAGAGAAGGAGATTGCCTTGATCCTAGATGGAGCTTGGAAAGTTACAGAAGAGTATCATGATGGCAAGTGTAATTTCTGTAGTTAGAAATCTGCACTAGAGGAATGTATTCTGGAAGCACAATCTGCTGATATCACCACAGGGTCTGGAAAGGGACTGGCATTCTGCTTGTTTTGCATTAGGATCACATGAATTCCCAGCTTTTGGGCTTTTGTCAGCTTCCTGAAGGTTTTTTAAGCAGTAATATCTCTCATCATTCCCCACCTTCTTAGTTTCATTACCGAAGCCCACCCTGACTTTGGCATGCTGGGGATCAGGTATTGCTGGAGACCGATGGGCTGTTAATTACAGATCCCTCCCACCTTCCCAGGCTTTGTCCCCAAAGCTGGAAGAAGATACTCACATGCCCTCATCAGCTCGTACACCTTGGGAGGGCACCCCTCTGGCTGCTCCATCCGATAGCCCTTTTCCAGCAGATCATACACCTGAGAGAGGTCAATGCCTGGGTATGGTGACATCCCATAGGTAGCAATTTCCCATAACAGCACCCCGAAGGCTGCAAAAGGAGGAAAACAAAATTCCTGGTCATAAGTCTGCTCTTGTGTTGTTCATTACTCTGTGGCCTTCACTGCAGCTTGAGGCAGCATTGTTTCCTTGCAGATATTTCAGGCCAGTCTAGGTGGAGACATCACATGCTAAAAATGCTATTGATTCATGAAGTTGTGACCTGGCATGTGACTGTCTTCACAAAGGTTTCTGCCCAGGCCAGAAACCAAGTTATTGTCTGGGCTGGTAGAAAAAACAAAATTAACAAGGAATGGACACGGAAGGTGAGTTTTCTTACCCCACACATCTGATTTGATTGAAAAGGTGTTGTAGGCCAGGCTCTCAGGAGCTGTCCATTTGATTGGGAACTTGGCCCCAGCATGGGCTGTGTAGGTATCACCAGTCATGAGTCGACTTAAGCCAAAGTCAGCCACCTTCACCACGTGGTTTTCTCCAACTAAGCAGTTCCGTGCTGCCAGGTCCCTGCACACAGGAGAAAAGGACACCACTGCAGCAGGAGCAGGGCTGTGGAATGCAGTTTTGGGGCCCCACCCTCCTGGATCGGGAAGCGCTCTCTGCATACAGCAGGTAAAGCAAGGTGAGCTTTGCCCTAACAGTGTCAGAAACTGAGTGGACTTACTCTTAGGAGCAAATCAGGATTAGGATTAATTCTTTAAATTCTATTAAGTTTTCAGTAATGATGGCAAGTTTATATTTCCTGAGGATAGGATGGGATCAGCAGCTCATCACACACTGGTAACAGGTTTCTGGCACGGCTTTATCTGGATTTAAACAGGACTTTGGGTGGACACTGTCTGCACACAGGAGGTACAGGTCAACACCAGCTGTTGCCAGGCAGTTGGGCACAAGGTTGCTATGAAAGTCCTGGGGAGAAGGTACCACAAGGCAGTATGGAAGCCAACACAGCCAATGGGTAAGCCAGTGTGAATCCTAACTGTAGAAGAAACCTTCCCAAAAGCTGGAATTCCTGGCCCACCATGCTGGTGGCCTGTTTATCATAGCAATCTGAAACTGTACCAGCTCCACATGACTTCACCCACCTGTGAATGAAGTTCTTCTTCTCCAGGTACTCCATGGCAGAGGAGATCTGGGTGGCCATGTAGAGCAGCACGACAGCGCTGACCTCCTCGCGGTTGCACTCCCGCAGGTAGTCAAGCAGGTTCCCGTAGGGCATGTACTCCGTCACAATGTAGAAGGGGGGCTCCAGGGTGCACACACCTGCCAGGGAGGAGCAGGCAGCGTGTGAATAAAGCTTCCCTTTCTCACCTCCATTCCTGATTTAACAGCCATTTGCTGCATTTTGTAGTGGTGAGTGTTTCTCTGGGAAAGTGAAGACTTCCAGGTCAGTGCAGCCCAACTTAAAACTCAGGGCTATTTTTCTTTCCATCCACTTTATGGATAGAGAGAAACATGTCTATGAAAGCACCACTATTCCTATATAATATACATGAAGCAGTAGTTCTGTTCTTTGAAAGGTTACAGAACGAAAAAGGAGAATTTTGAACACACTATTTGCTTTTCTTCCCCTCTCTGCCTTCATAAAGCTGAAGAGTGGCCAACTGGAAGCAGGTACCTGTCAGCTGGCAAGATTTCCAGAATGAAATGTCACTCAAGAGCAATGTGAAGCACTCCCATGTGCTGGGTAAGGAACCAGCACGGTGGGACCTGCTCCTGCATCGCCACACATTCCTGGGATCACTGCTTGCTACAGTCACTGTGCCAAGCATGTAAAGGCAGAGGAGGAGGGCAACAGGATACTCTTCTCCCAGCTCTGGGATCCCCCTGCAGCTCTGCTGTGGGCCTTACACACATGCAGGAGTAAAGCACGACTGCACTGTGCATCAGACAGAGCGAAAATGCAGCTCTCTGATGACAGATCTCTACGTCTCTGCTCCTGGAACCAGACAGGGCTGGAACACACTTCATCTGTGCCCTTTTTTTAAAATGGATACAGAACAGTTGCCATTAGTAAAAGCCTTCACATTCTTCACATTTCTCCTTTCATCCTAAGCTTGGCTTGACAGCTCTGCTCCTGAAAGCACCAGAAATCCAGAGGCAATTAAACACTACTAAAGGTTTAGGATGTCTCTTTAAGAATCCTTGTCCATGTAGATTTAACAGCTATGCAAACTATTTAATAATGATCATCATATCATGCATCTGCCAGCGAGACAACAGGGCAGAGCCAAGATGTAAAGCCTGTGGATTTCTTCCAGTCCTGATCTGTTTGATCTCATGTACTTATTTGGTGATACACAGAGTCCCTCACAGCAGCAGCAATCCAGTGTCTTCTGCATAATTATGGCCTAATTTGTTCTCTTCAATGCAGCCTTTTCTGTAAATGTCTCTGATTTGAGAAGTATGAAGAATGGTATTTGTTGTGCTTCCAACAGAAAATTTTCCTTTCACTTTGAATTCTCTTACAATTTTGTTCTGTTGTCTCAGAAAAATAAGTCAAGGAAAATCATTATGTAAATCTGATTTAACAAAGCAGAGAAGGAATCTGAACCTGATAACTGAACCCTGGAGCACATCTAAGGCCAAGGACACAACAGCCTCCAAAACGAGGATGATATTGCAGACTTTTATGTAACAGTCGTGCCTCAACAGCAAAGTTGTCTACTAATGTAAGTGACTCTATTTGATGTTTTATTTAAAATTAGTGTCTCTTAGCTCCAATATTACATAAAGCTGTTGAAAATACCACCCCATAACCTGACCTGATTCATAGAGTTATATAAATACAGAAAAGCTGCCACTGCATTTAAACCAGGCAAGTTTCTGCCAAAATGAAGACTAAGTAAGAACAGAAAGAGCAAGGCATTTCACTGACCTAACAACTGCACTAGATTTGGGTGCTTGATCTCCTTCATCACAGCAGCTTCTTTCAAGAACTCTTCCACCTCCATGGTATCTTCCTAGATAGACAGAGATGCAAAATAAGAGAACACTTTTCTTCATGACCAAGGTCTGGTTAACACCACACATTCAGGCTGGATATAAATGATGGCATCTTTGTCTACATTCAGCTGTTTTGGCTTTTGCCAAAGCAAACTGTAGCAGCCCTGAACAGCTGCCTGGCTGTCCTGCAGGGACCTGTCTGCAGTGCCCTGGCAGTGCCAGGCTTGCTTGTTTGGTAGCTGTTTTGGCTGGTGAGAGGAAGACTCTCAGGATCACTGACTTAGGTCCCCTGTATAGCTATAAAACTTAAGTTACTCAGAGGGCACTTAGAATTGCAGTTGTTAATGTTGAAACAAACACAAGGTTTTGAAAAGAAAGAGAAATGGAGAAACAAAATTTTTCCAGCAGTGGAGGACAGCTTATAGAAGGTATTTTCTACACCTTTGATTTCTTAAAGCCTCCACAGCTCCTCTGGAAAAAGGGAAGTTGGGTTTGTAACCATTTCTCCTGGTCTGACTTGGACATGCAGCTCCTGCTGGGACAAAATTTCAATTTGTTTCTAAGCCACGTGCACTGGTGTAGGTTTGACAGGGTCTCTTTGATCTGCAAGGCTACTCCCAAGCATGGGTTTTATGCAGATCAGCACACTCCATTTTCTGATGTTTGTATTATTAGGTGTAGCTGAGAACATTACAGTTTCCCTACTCATCTCATAAATGGTGACCAAATGAACAGTGCCTGCAATCTGAAAACTCACCTTTAACGTTTTCACAGCGACTGTGAGATTGTATTTCTTCCAGACCCCCACGTAGACCTCTCCATACTGCCCTCCCCCGAGCTTGTGCTTCATGGTGATGTCGGTGCGCTCCATCTCCCACTTGTCATGGATGGGGGACACTCCATACACAGTGGGCTTATTGCACTTGGGTGCTGGGTAATGCAGAGTTGTCACCAGGCCATCTGCCACCGTCGAGTGATGGTGCACGAGTTCTGCCAGCGTGCTGAAACGGCTTTCTGCTGTCACATAGACCTGTTCAGCAAGAAACAGGACTCTGCTTAAATGAAGGCAGCTGGAAGTTTTCAGTAACGTTGGAAAACAGGTACAGTACAAACATTTTAATAGCTTTTTTAAAAATCAAAAAACAGGGATTTTAGAATATCTGTTCTCTTCTTGTTGGGCAAATAAATATTAATTCGTGGGGTTTTTACCTGTGGAAGGCAACTACATATAAGGCATCACTTTAGAGCTGTGCTGTCTCCTGCCTCGTGCTTTGTAGGACTAGAAACTGGAATTCTCAGTCAAGCACAAGGCCTATTTCTGCGTCTCTCAACACAACATACCACTACTTGATCTTGGTTGAAAATGCTGACTTACCAAAGCTCTGCTGCTTCTAATGGGATCAGTGGAAGGCTATCACCACCTCCAGCCACAGCTGCCTTGCTATCCAGCTACTTTCAGCCCAGACAAGAACCGTCTGCACTTCTTTCAAAGTGCTGTTTGGGGAGTTACCACCAAATCCTTGGCACACGTGTTCTTTTATATTAATACTGTTTATATTTATACTGTTTTACAGTAATACCTGTTCGGTCACACAACCCCCTCCCTTAACAGTCTGCAAGTTGAGATTCTGCACCACCTCTTGACGAGTATCTTCATCTCCTCTCCCCAGAGCACGGTGCAGAGGTCCTTACCTTGCCGTCCGAGGTGGTGTTGATCCTGTAGTGGTAGACGCGCCCCTCGTACCGGAGCGAGATGGACAGCTGGCCCGGGCTGCTCTCGCTCTCGCGCACCAGGAAGCTGCCGTTGATGAGGCTGCTCAGCAGGTACTCGGCTGCACTGCGGGACACCGGCCCGTGGTACCACGAGTGCTTCTCCAGGCTGTTCACTGGAGTGATGTAGTTGCTTGGTACCCAGCCCTGCCCGTTCTTCGAACGTACCTCGCTCCATTCACCATTCTGGTTGTAACCCAGGACTCGCAACTTCTCACCTGTGAGCAGAAAGGAAAAGGCAAAATATGCACAGTGCAAGCTATTGGGTCTCACTGAGAGAGAAACTCAGCATCAGCTGAGCCTGAGTTTGTAGCTTAACATTAAAATAATCTTATAATTAAACTGCTACATATAAAGTATTTATGAAGCAAAGGCTCAGACAGAATACCTAGGATACTGCTCACTGATTTAGTGCAGTGAGAGTGATGAACTCAAAAAGCTTCTTGTACTCCTGCTTATTAGACTAGGAAGACTTTATTTTCTTGGAGGGATGAGGTTTGTTTCCTTGAAGCCTTAAATGGCATATGATTTAACAGTTCTGACATATGTACTGACCAGAATCAGAAAGTGTCTGTGCAATGCTTAATTCTTGGTTCTGCCCCGCACTGAAATTGCCGAGTTCTGTTACCATCTATGATGTGCCCATTTCCCTCTGCCCGTCCTACAGCAGGTATCTCACAGGGTCAGTGCTGTGGGGAGCCTGGCACAGGAGTGGGCTGGACTGTGCCTGTCCCAGCAGAACTGCCCAGCAGGTGTCCCTCCAGCACCACAAGGGACAGGCCATCTGCTTCCCACCACCTTCCCACCTTCTCTAAGGGCACTGTTCCCATTCCTGTCCAGGGAAGGATTCCACCTCCTCATTTCTGCTGCTGAGTTTGCAAGCTCGCAGCTGCTCTGCGCTCCCAGCCTTACCTTTGGTGATGCTGAGTGTGTTGTCACCACTTGCTACAAAATCGTAAAGTGCAACGAAGAGATTGGGATCGCTCTCAGTGGCTCCAAGCAGGTTCTCCTTGGAGCTCCATCTGATGGCTTCGTTCAGTGCCTGGGGCTCGACTTCGCAACCGTAGGGGCGGTGCAGGGCCTCTGAGGAAAGGACAGGAGAGGCAATTACGTTGTGTCCAACTGTAAGTTACAGAAGCAGGGAATATCCTGAGTTGGAAGGGACCCACAAGGATCATCGAGTCCAACTCCTGGAGAAAGTGATATTTATTATATTATATATTTTTTTATTTATCTACACCTCTGTTCGAAATTATTTAAGCATTCATAGACAAAAAATAGGTGCACAATTAAAAGAACTCTTTTTAATTACATGAAGTAGTGAAGGAAACCTTTCAATCACAAAATGTTATATTTTGTCCGTATTGTTTCTGTGATGGATATAGACAGCCTGGATCTGAAACCAACATTACAAATACAGGTAAGACTGAATTACGGCACAAATGAGGTGTGTAAGTTGGGATAGTAACTTGTTTAGTATCAACAGGAATGACAGTGATTTGTAATACATTTCAAGAGTGTGTAAACAGAGGTGAAAAACTGACAGGGACAGAAGGTAGTACAGGTGATGTTGGGTATTTAGCAGCAGCATTTCTGTTTTGCTGTTCCAACGGACAACTGATGCAAACTCGTCACTACAAGCGAGTGGGGGGAGGAATCAGATGTGTTTTATAAACAAAAGAAAAAAGTCCCCACAGTTCTTGTGATGATTAAAACCAATCTAAATCCATAGGGTTTTAGGAAGAACTTTAGTAAGAAGCAAAACTCAAGACCATCACTGCTACTGCTATGTCAAGACCATCACCGGCTTTCTAACACACAGAGAAATTTTCCAGGAACATGTAGTAGAGTAAATTTCAATATTAAGACAAGAAAAAGAGTGATGGTGTGGTTTCATACATTGGGGCTGCTCAAGGGAACAAAAACATGAAGGTGTAAAGTTATATACCTTTTCTCTGACAGCATGGATCTAAGTCCCTGTCCCAATATGTATTTCCAAATTCTCTTGTTGAACTTACTTAGGGAAATGTACACTGTATGGAGATTTCATTAAATGCCCTAAACATAAAAAGTTCTCTCTAAAAATCTGAGGCTTTCTTGCTTTATAGTCATTGGTTTGGCCCATTTCTCAGGGGCTGAGAGGTCAGGCTTGGGATGTTTTTAAGCAGACACTGCCAGAGAATGTGTGTGGCTATACCTCCTCTCTTCCCCACAGGCCCCTGAGATTTACACTCATGAGCAAGAGCTGGTTGACAAGGCACCTGAAAAAGGAACTAAGAGTTCAAATGCAACACAGGACAGGAAAACTGGGAAGTCAGCGAGACACAAAACAGGAAGAAGCCTGTGCCAAGTAACAGGCATGGTAATATGCCAAATCTGTGTCACAGGACAGAGCTCAAGCCTAGAAAATGAGGACTAAGGGTGGTTTCCAGCCTATAACATGATTTTTTAACTGTATTGTAGTTATGTGAGAAAGTAAGTGGTTGAGGTTTGTTCTGTTTCCATTTTAAACATGTAGCTAAGGGGCTTTTGACTGCATTTCTGGTAATTATTCAGAGTTCCAGTGCTTGCATAACCTGTTCATCTTGCTATTACTTAATAACCTAAAAGTAGCCTTCTGTCAAGATTCTCACAGCACAAAAAGAAGAGACTACAGACTAAGCCACCAAAATGTCAGTTCCTTGATTGTGCTGCCTGCAGATGCAATATTTACATACACTTCTTATTCCTAACTCTCAACTGCAATTAGTTTTACAAGATGTTAATGCATCAGACTGGATGCTATCACGGAAAATAAGAAATCCCAATGCTCAGCCACCTACATTACAGCATGGCTGCCAGCATCCCACTGTATTTTCTTAGGGCTGGATGTGTGCATATGTATGTCCGGTTGTTAAGCTCCAGGAAAGAACACCAGTTCCTAAATCCAGCTCTCTTTATGGAGTAAAAATACGTATTTAATTAAATAACACATTCTTTATGCTCCTACAGTGACTTGTGTTATGGGTGTTTCAATGCCTTAAGCAAAGTCAAATGTACTGTACGAGAACCCTGAATTACACATCTCTGGTAGAGAGCAAACACAAAGGTAGGCAGTTTCCAAAAAATACCCAACCTTTCAGCTCCAAAATACCTTAATGGTGTTCATTACCTTCTTACTTTCATTTATTTATCTGCCACCAATGAAAGGTTTTAAACAAAATTATAACATTTATTCTAAATCAAAGCATCCTTTAAGTTTCTTTCTCCAGCTAGAAAAGCTCACGCACTGAGCACCCAAGCCCTGCTCCACAGACAGCACAAGTTTAAGTGTTTATCCATGCACCCATGGACAGCCTGAAGCAGCCCAGTGCCAGCCCAGATCCAGAGCTGCTGCAGCAAGCCCTGTGCCTAGCTGAGCCCATTGCAGGCAAGGCAAAGCCAGCAGAAATGCCACCTGTTCAGCACCAAGAGCTCTGCCCCACATGTGTGGGGCTGTGCTGGACTGGCAGCGGGGAGTCAAAGCAGATGAGGGACTCGTACCACTTTCTTGGGAATGCCTGGGAGGCTGGCACATGTTCTTAACACCCACTTGATGTACAAAAAAGCCAGCAGAAGTTAATGTTTGATGAGAAGCTTCAATCACTTAGCTACAGTGCTTACCTAAAAATCCCATTACCTAAAAATCAAATGCTTTTAAGAGTTCATGTCTCACTAACTTCCTTCACTTTCATGTTAGAGTGACTTGAATGCTTAAATAACTGTAAAGGTTATCCAACATCTAAAGGGGTTTTTACCAGGCGATAAAAGTATTTCTTGCAGGTTACATTTCCATAGCAGCCCACGCTGTTCCATACAGTGTGGGATCTACACCATCCATCACATAAGTGAAACATGATCATCACAGAGATAACCAAAGCCTGTCACCAATGATGCCCCTCCAGCTGAACAGTTTGTGAGCTCTGTCCGCACCAAAAGTCAGGAAATGAGCTGGGAAATTCTGTTTTATATCAGCTCCTTCTCAAGGCTAACCATAAATCTTATACTATCACTTTCATTTCCTATGCAATGGAAAACTTACATTATCACTTAGTGAACAAGTAATACACAGTCACACAAGGAGGTTATGCTTCATCCATCTCCTTCCTTTTCTTTATTCCCACAATACAATTTGTTTCTCTCCGGATATGAATGCTTTCCTATCCAGCCAACACGTAAGAGGTGTTTTGTCTCCCACCCTTGCTGCCAACACTCCAATTACCAATCTCTTTGGTCTCAGAGCAGGAGGTAGAATACGCTAAATTTTAAATTTTAGAGTGACATTAAGTGCTGAAGTGGTCTCTCTTTCTGAAATACAGTGTAACTGCTCGTAGAAAAGAAGGATTTCAATAATCCTAAAATCCCAATAAAAGCTGGCAATCTCACACCTGCCTGTGGCTGGTCACGTACTATAAGACAAAGACAGACTTGAAAGGACCCCATCCTCCTTGAAGCACTTGGAGAAACCCAAGAAAGGGATAGGACAGGATTACACCCCCGAGCATCCTACCTGTGAAGCGCGTGCCAGGCTCGGAGGTGGCCTCGCCGAGGCAGCAGAGCAGTTTGCCCTCCTTGCCGTAGCTGCTGGACTGGAAGAGGACTGTCCCCACACTCATGCTGTGCTTCCAGCGAGCACAGAGGCTGCTCGGCACCGCAGCTCCTGGGCTGAGCACAAAGGCTGCACACACAGCAATCGCTGCTCGCACGGCCGGAGGCCGAGTGGAAAGGAAGCGCTGCCGGGCGGGCAAGGGAGAGACTGGGAAAATCAAGCCCTGGGTTAACGTGGTTATTAATTGGATGGGAGGGTGGAGCTTTCCAGGGACTGCTGAACACACAGAGGATGTGGGGACTGGGCTGCAAGTTGAAACAACTTTGAGATGAGCTATAGAGACAGAGTTTTGTTCCACTAAGAGTTAGGTAACAAAGTGTTTGGGAAGAAAGCAAACAGTTTCCTTGGAGAAATTCCTTTGCACAAATTACAAAACAGATCACCCATTAAGGGGACCGCCCAGATTGATTCACTTTTCCACTCCACATACCGCTGCTGGAGCACCACTTATGTGAATCAACAGGAAAGGATGTTAGTGAAAATACACATCTCAGAGAGGTACAAACACTGAGCACGTGAGTGCTCTCGGACATGTCAGGAATTCAGAAAGACACAGAAAGCAAGACCAGCACAGTGCACCCGGTCTGAGCTGCATATTTGCTGATTTAGTAACACTCAGGACAGTTTTCCACAAGGGCCCCATCGAATTACCTTTCAAAACCGCCAGTTTTGTTTGATGAATTCTTTAAAAGCCCTGGTTTTCTAGTAGAGCTGCCTTGTAGCAGGACAGGCTCCTCCTGCCAGGTGGCCATGGAAGGGTTAACAAACCAGCACTCACCATGGCAGTCTCACACCTGGGAGGGTGGTGGGCCTACAGAGGGGTATAAAAGGGAGCAGGGAGAGGGAAGTCAGTGATTTAGGCCTTTGCAGGGTGAGAGAAGCTACAGCCTAGCAAGGCACAAAAGCAGAACTTCTCTAATCTGTGAACTTCGCCATTCTGTGAGAGGGGCAGCAGCACTGTGTGGTGATGACTCAAACCGGACTAAAGGTAAGCAACCTGGCTTACTCCAAATGTTTGTGTTTTGCAAGGCTGTGGATGTAGAAAAAGAGTATACAGAACTGTAGATATGCTGTGATGATGACGAGTTGCTTTTCCATATGGCTTCTGACAAAAGTTACTTCCCCTGCAACCAACAACTCACAGTTGTGGAAAATTAACTAGGCAAAGAATTAACTTAGGACACCTGAATACTCTTGTTCTTAAGGTTCTGACAAGGGTGTGACCTCTTTTTTTCCTCTTCCAAAACTCAGTGAATCCTACAGCATACAACCCAGTGGTCAGAGGCTGAAATACCTTCACTTGAAAGCTCCTGGGCTTTCTCTCTTTTCCTCTTTCTTTTGCTTCTTGCAGTTTACACTTTTCTCAGCTTGCATTTGCCCCAAGTACTCTGAATTACAGTGGCATCTGTACTAAGCTTAGCATATCTGTTAATATTCAAAGAATAATCAGAATTTGTGGAGAAAGATAGCACAACTTCAGAAACACATGGGTGAGCTTTGTGACCATCACCCTTACCTAAAATGGTACCAGGAAAGGGCAAGCCATGTATGGATTTGTGGCTAGATCAGTCTCAGCTGTGATAGTTACTAACCTTAGCTAAAGTAACACATTTACTTCTTAGTTACAATACAAGGGATGAGTAATTGGTATTTGGAACAACGAAGGATTAGCAGAAAGTTAAGATGGATTAATAATGTATCTTGCACATATCCCTACTTACCCCATTAATTTTAGCCTCTGGCAGAAGAGTCTGTAGCCAAAGCCTAATGGCTGGCTGGTGTGTTAAGAGCTCCTGATAGGAATCATGTGGTTGCCAGCAGTGGCACTATGAGTGAGAAACATTTTGGCTGTTGGTCTCCTACAACAGAGTAATTCTGTGCCTTCACGCTTTCCAGACACCCTCCGGAAGCTGCTCTGCAGTGGAAAGGACAAGGAGTGCACAGCAGTTCATAAGGTCCTGTCAAATGTACCCTGGCAGAATAAAATCAAGCATCTTTCTGGCTTCTAGACGAGCATTATCTGTCTTAAAACTGCTTTTCCTAGATAGTTATTTTACACTGCAGGCCATCACCTTGACATTTGTGTCTGCCACATCTGCATCCTGTTCCTGTGCCCTTCACAGTAAGTGCAGGATATAAAATCTTAATTCTGGTACACTCAACTTACTTGGTGGAAGAGTCCACCTTTCAGGCACAGCAGTTCTTCCCAGCTCTTTATCCTATTCCCTGTGGTGTCCTTAAAAGCTGTTCCCTGAGAGTGGTTACCCTTCCTGTACAACTTAAGTCATCCATTTAGAAGCATTTTTCTAGTTCTTCCAGCAGTGGGGAAAAGTTGAATAAAAGGAAATCTTGCTGACTATGATACTTTGTAATGTATAGTTCAGGGAGCTTCTAAAAAACTTGCTATACTCTGAATTTCAATGTCTCTTAATCAAAGGAAAGAATGTGTTAATGAAAATACTGCCCTGAAATGGATTTGATGTTGTTGGTCATAGGCCAAAGTGACTGGTTTGTCAATGGAAGGGAGAGAGACAAAGAAAGATTTATAGGGTAAATACTGGTTATTGCATACAGTCTCAATCTGATATATTGGTGTTTTACAACAAAACCCACAGGGTGTAGACTTGTGTGTATTTTTTCACATAAGGACAACTCAAATACAAAGCCACCAAGATCCCTGCATATGCACATATCTCACTTTATTTTCACTCTTGAGTCTTTAAGATGCTTTTTTACAGACAGACTCATTTTATTTGCTTGCTTTTAAGACTAACAAAGAACAGGCATTGGTCATCAACTCATGGAAAGTAGACCATCAAGTACCTAATGAGTGCTGGTATAATTGGTATTTTCCACTGCACCTTCAAAACATACATTACACCACCAGACCTTCAGATCTTTAACTGGCTTCTTAGTGGGAGGATTTCTGCCTTAATGAATACAAGGAAACAAAACTGATAACACAGCAGAAAGTGGGTTTCCTACTTTGCTGACACGATTGGAACAGTATCAAGTTCTACAGCAGCTCTGCTTCTAAAGCCAAGTCTCCGTGCTTCCTGCTAACCAAAAATACTCAAGATGAGCTACACACTGAAAAGCAACCAGTGCTGAACAGGCCAAGTTTCTGCTGTCTAATAATGTGGTAGTACTGGAGCAGACCTATGAACTTCCTTTACCCTGTAACAGACTGCAGCCTTTACCTAAACGGACCACCTAGTCTTTCTGCTGACATCCGTGTGGCCATGAAAAACACCGGTTTAAAGGGGTCAGACAGCTCACATATGGCTTTGGTAAAGTGCAGGCACTAACTAAATGCCATTCCTAGGTGTTTCTCTCCTGCAAGCAACCAGCCTCTTAATAACGTGGTTTGCTAGAGTGAAGCACAGACCCATAGTTAGTCCTTGGGCCTCCCACAGAGTGGGGCAAGGTTTAAGTATTGTAAACAACCCACGGAGGACAGCCAAGAAATACAGCTCTGAGCCAAGAACTTGGGATGGGCAAGGAGTAGGTTTCTATTTATGGTACCAGGCTGGGAGAGACAGAAAGGGAGGAGATTTCAGAGTCTGTGACAAAATTGCATCATGCACAGCTCACATCATATAAAAGGAAATATTTCAAGCCAAGCTGGCAGCACTGTCATACCTCAATTATCAAAATATATCTGGCATACATGGAGAAAGAGTTCTCCACATGCTTCATCTCTTGCAAACAGATTCACTTTGCAACATGATGAAGTGGTGATATGATACAGGGGTTAAAGTGGTGGGTTGTTGCCTAAAAGAGGTGCTTCTTGGCTACCTTGGTAAAAAATCCAAGGGAAGACAAGTTTTGGGGTTTTGGTGTTACTGAATTCTAATTGGTAAAAGGAGAGAGACAAACTGATCTCACTGATTTAATTCCACCAATGTACAAAGAATTCAAGACGTTGTCTGTCTACCTGAACATTACAAGCGGTTAGCTGTGCTAAGATTTTAGACAAACTGCCTCTCTTCTGTTTCCCTGGTACCAGTTATCCCCTCCCTTGTTATTAATGCAATCAAACAGAGGTGTCCCTCAGCCCCTTTCTTTGCTCAGGTGTCAGTGACACATTTCTCCCATTATCAACATAATGCAGTGCTTCCCTGTTTCTTCCTCAACTAATTTCTGGTGAAGTAGCTTTTTGTTGCAGAATCCAGTCTGAAATAAATGAAGCTTAAACTCCCAAGCCTTCCTTTGAAAATATTCATTCATTCCTTGAAAGCAAGACATAAATCTCTTCCTAGATCAAAATGTAGACTGTGACTGAGCCACCTACAGAAGCATTTGCTGTTTTAAGAGAGAATTTCCAAGTAGATGAAGTATTGCTCATGTTCAGTACCATACTGTTAATCTAATAGGCTGGCTCTCATTACCTCTAAGACTTTCATAGAACTCTGCCAGGAAGGCAATTCTGGTAAGTGCAGCCAGCAAAATGACGCAGGGTTTTAGATGCATTTAAAATAGACTTTGGTGAGGAACCATGTGAGCACAAGAGAGCTGGACCTAACAGCTGTTAGAAGGTACAACAGATGTATCTTGTCACAGGCACTGGGAATGGTCAGAAGCACAGGACCAGTCACAGTTCAAGTCTGACTTCTTTAAATGTGCCTCTGGGTGAGGAACCTAAACCCAACAGCATAGCAGATAAGGAAAAAAAAACACTTTCCTGAAGAGAGGTTTCAATGTAATTAAAATTAAATACAAAAAAGTTTTTAGAACAAAAAATTACAAATGTAATCCTCTTGCAAAATCCTGAATACTGTATCAGAGTCCATTCCCTTATTTCCCAAGGATTTGCTCAGCTCCTATAGAGCCAGTCAGCTTTGCAAATGCAATTGTGTGGGAACAAGCAGAGACCAGCAGCTGTAAATGCTCTGTATCACATACCTCTCTCCATTGAGTACTGAAGCTCCAATCTCTTCCTCTGAATGCTGCCTACAGTGGACAGCAACTACTCCCACAATGCCAGCTTTAGGGAAAGGAGGGCTATGAAGGGACAAAGATTTCGAAGGTAACTGGGAAACTGTAGATCAAAAGTCTGTTTGACATTCTTCCTCTGTGCTGGCAAGTTCCAGTAAACCTCTCCAGTGTGAAGGGTGAGGAAGATTAGGTCACCCAGTCCTGCTCCAGGAAAGGTGGGATGGCCAAACATAGGACAGCTTACAGCAAGTCATTTAGCACTTTTTTTTAATCGGTACTTCAGGAGAGAAGTTGCTTAATGGGGATTACACTTCACTCCAACAGAATTCCTGAGGAGTCGTTACTCATGGCCACATCAAAGCCAGATATTATCTACTTCTAAGCAAATCAAACGGGTACTTATTTACTTGCAGTGTAACACAAACATTTGAAGTAAGAGCTCTTCCGCAAAAAGACTACTTGAGAAATCATGGCTAAGCCGATCCCTGAAGAAGCCAGAAATACCCACACTCACGAAGTGTAGCTGGAGAGAGGTTTACTTCGCAGATGTGAAGCACTAACTGATCAGACCTTTGAGCTAACATGATACAAATGTCCAAGCTGCTTTCCCAGTGACATAATAGAATCTTCTTAGAAGCCTTACAGTATTAGGTACTCTCCTTAGACTCAGCACCTGGAACAATGACTACATTGAACTGTTTCTCAGCTGCCTTTTTGAAATTTATTTTTAGCCTTTTTAGTTAGAGAGAAAACTTGGAAGGAGAGGGTAGAGATTAACTCACTGACTTGTAACCTCAGGAGAGAAAAAAAATGTCCATCTAATAGCCCAAATTTGAGTTGATGTCACATCTTGAGGCCCAAATATATTTGCAAGTGCCTTGGACAGGCAGCACTGCTTACCTTGTGGAGGATATTCAGAGGGCAGAGCTCCCCAGGTGAGCTGATACAGTTGCAGTTTCCAGTACATGAGTTTAATTTTTTAATGGAATCCCAAAACGCTTGTTAGCACAGATGCGATTTCTCAGTTCCATCCACCCACACCGAATATGCAGCAACTGCCAAGGCTACACAGTACTTCTGGTTTTTAAAAAATTCTCCAGCTAAAAATAAATCACAAAACTGTCAACCTCATTTGTCAGCAACCAATATGCTGTTCAAACCATCATCCACAGCCATTTTCTTCTCTTGAACAAAGAAGGGGGGTCCTTTTTAGAATATTTACTTCATTTGACTAAAATACCCTTGTGATCTTGCCTCCTTTGAAATACATTTGTCTTAGAAAACAAACAAGCGTTTCCTTTCCTCCAAGAAAAGCCGAGCTTTAGCATGAATACTTGCCCAAAAATTGCATGCCGTGCTGTTAACTTGAGAACCAGGGAAAACTCCTAACGTGGAAAGCCCCTGCCATGCAGCTGAGCCCTGGCTGAGCGAGCTTTAGTTGTCTTGCTCCTGCTCAGCCCTCTGGGCTGATTCCCTTTGGGATGCAGCGGGAGTGTGGAGTCAGAGGAACAAATCCATGGCACTAAACTTAGCTCGGGCTGCGGAGCCGCTTCCTGTTGGCCGAAGGCAGACACTTGTCATTGGCTCCAGGGAGCAGACAAGGGGCTCCATTCAGCAGCGCCGGCCAGCAGCTGCTCAGGGACCGGGGTAACTCGAGCCCCAGCCTCTCCAGGGGGAGAATTTTCAGGCTGTGTCACCACATTTGCGTTTCCAAATCTTAACTGCAGTGTTTAGCCCCCGCGTGTCTGAATTCAGTATTAAGTCAAGAATGTACTCACTGAAATAATGTCTCTGGAAAATCCTTTCTGGGTTATGGCAGAATTAATACAGCTTTGAAGGAAAAGAAGCTACTGTAAGGCTGAGCAGGTTTAATACTCGTAAAAGTACTTAAAGCTACAAAAAGGTCACTGTTTGACTTGCTGATGTAGAAATAAAATCAGTTTTGTTAGAAAGATAATGGCAAGCAAATAGACAAAATTGTGAATAAGTTAAGTGGAGCTGGATTGAAAATGTTTATATAATTTAGTAGGTTTGTAATGGATATTATTCTGTAGCTCAGATATTTTAAGACAGGATAATAGAAGAAATAATTTTTTTTTAATTACTTGAAGAGACATAAGAGTAGCCAATGTATTAAACTTGATGGAATTTTATGCAGCTGGGATACAAACATGCATTTTATCTGTCTACTACTAAAGATGCTTTATATCTACAGCAAAGTTGTGGATTATCTTTTAGGAAGTACAGTACTTTTTGATTGTTAACACCAAAACTGTAGAATATTTAAAGGAAGTGTGATAGGAAAAACAAGTCCTGCCCCTTGGATTTAGCAGAACACTTAAGAATGTCAAAAGCAAGTCAGCCAGCTGACAACTGGGATTCTTCAGGCACACAATAACCACTGTCCTGGGTCACTAACAGCCCAGCATCCTGCCTGGGGAAAGGGTCACCATATTATTCCAGAATACTGTCCAAACCTCCAACATGTTGTAGCTCGAGGGTTTTCTGAGCCAGAGCTCGTGTTGTTGCAGTTAAGCTTCCTGACAGGCTTTTTTTTTGTCCAGTTGCTGTCTGAAGTACTGCAAACTAACCTCACACACAAACAAAATCCTCACAGCACCTTGTAGAACAAAGAGCAGGCTCTGGCTGGTTCTGGACAGGACATCTCCTAGTTTCATTTGATGATTCTCAGTCTCTACAGGGCAAATCCCAAATGATCAGCACCTGTAGGTGCTTTCTCTGCTACTTGTGATTTTTATAAGCCCTTATCTCATTCTACCTCAGCCACCTCCCGTCCAGGCTGAAGAGTTCCTCTCAGGTCTGATGTTGTTGCCTTTGGGCATCTTTAAACATTCCTCCTTTGGGTTTTTCCAGCTCTACCACACACCCCTCCAGACAACCAGATCAGAACTACATGCAGGATTCAAACCATAGCTTTGTACAGTAGCAGAACAATGTATTTTTCTATTCCTAATACTCTGCTTTTTGGACTACAATTCTAAATGTTGTCGTCATGTATCTTAATACAGCTCAGAGATTGATTCCTATTTTCACAGGGGGCAGCTCAGACCTTAACACCTCACATGCAAAGGCAGAATCATTTTCCTCTGCATCCCACCTTCTACATGTTCACACTGAATCCTGTACCACTTCTTCAACCTGCAAGCAAGTTTACCACTTGCCATTTGCTTTCTTCTTCACATCATTTGTCATAGCTGCTTTTAATTAAAAAAAACCAGTTGAATTGAAGGGAAGTTAGAAAGCTGAGTAAAAGACTTTATTCCTGTTTGAGAGTTGCTTCATTTCTAGCCTCTATTCACTAAAAAAAATTTGAGGTCTTCTAACAAGTTATATACTACAACCAGTGGTTAGTAGTGCATGGTCTGGTTAAGTCAGCAGATATTGCTATCCTAAGGTGAGGAGCACTTAAAAGACAAAAATTACCTTGCAAAGGAGACTAGAAGACTGCTGAACTAGAAGACTGGTCGAAGAAAGTATAATTCGCTCTAGGGAGAAATAACCCAGGAGAAGGAAAACTTGACTGTGCCTGGATGCCAACAGAGCAAAAACATCCTGCAGATGATGTTTTTTCTACTAATTTGTTTTCAGAGTGATAAAAAAAAAAAGCATAGAATGCTACTCCCCTGACTTTAACCAAATCTATTCCTCTTTTGTTCTGGTTTTCATCCACTGCTTGGAGGTTTTTGAATAGAAATGCAAAAGGACAAGGGAAGTATCTGCTGTGTGCTAAAACAGATCCAGCAACAAGAAAAAGCAAAAAACACTATTTCATTTCTGTCACTTGCTTGCCACACAACTACTTGACTAATTTTTCCTGTTCAGAGAATAAAACAACAACCCAGTGTTGACACACTCAGGGAATAGGACCCACTGGTAGTTATTTAAGGAGCCTTCCTCCCACTCAATACCAGCATAGCTGTCTGAGACATCTCCCTGCTGCCAGTATGGGTGGCATGACTGGGATGCTCAGAGGATTGGTCAGGGTATTGTCAGCTGCTTTTAACTAGGGCCACTCAGCCTCTGCTACAGCTCCTGCCTTTGGGTGCCACCTCCCCCAGTGCTTAATTTAGTGTATTTACTATATATATTCTGAGGGAGGAAGGAAGAGGGAAAGGGCTGGAAATTCCCAGTGGGAGGTGTAACACTGTGGCTTACTCAGCGGTTCGTTTCCTCTCGCTCTGGAAAGCACTGGTTAGTTCCTAAACTGCATCCATCCCCAACATCAGTTCGTGTGGATTTTACTGGGGACAGCAAGATGCTTTTCCCACAGAGCCAGTAAGGTCTCTGAAAAAGGACATTGCTACATTTTGTTTCACAGCAAGACTTTTGCCAGTTGTGCCATACAGCTGGCTCTGGGGAGCTACGTAAGACTGCTTCATTTACGAGAGTTGTTTTATGAAATGTGAATTTTGAACTGAAATTGAGACCAAAGTCTGGCTGTGCCAACTTGCAGCATCCCCACATCTTCTGGTTTGAAAGGCCAAGAAAGGTCCCTTTCTCTTGTTCAGTTAGGGTATTTTCTTTTTTCTAATTCGACAGAGTTCCACCTCATTCCTTCTTCCTCCCACTCCACAGAAAAACATTCCCAGTTGTTGCTGGCCTATATTGGCTGTCAGACAGCTGAATGCTTGGATTACACAGGGCTGTATTGTATCCCTCCAGGAACCAGCCACACAAAGTGCTTCCTTTGGGATCAGGGCTTGCTGCTGGGCTCTACCAGCACACCAGGTGCTGTCTTGAAGTGGAAAATCCCAAGACAACAAGCAGTTCTCCATATGCTCCTCTCAAAACATTCTCTCTTGAGCCTCTCAGAGTACAAACCTACTCCAAATCAGCTACCCAAGCAACCAAAACTCGTGGTGAACTTGTACTCAGCTCTGACTTAGCCTCTTACAGCAAAGGGATCCTGTCTTCTGTCTTTCGTCCAGGTACTGGAAATTAAAGCCACTCCAAAAGTTTTGGCAGCTTGGGAGATCTTTCAGTTGTGTTTCTACTATTAACAGCAGTCACCTATGGCTATCCTGCATTCTGAAGACATTTAAATGACCATAGCTCTCCTCAGTAGAGTAGTTAGAAAGCAGAATATTTACCATCCCATGTAGATCCTGTTTCCAGCCAAGGGCTTCTCTGTCCCATCCTTATGGACACCTCTTACTTAGCACTACTACAAGACAATCAGTTGCTGACAGCTTCTGGAGATGCCACTAAACCTGCCTTTCAGGGTATTTCTCTTTGGAATTCATAACTGCTGTGATGTGTTACTTAACTTGCAAATTTCTTGGGAAAAAGTACCCTTGAGGCAAACTACAAGACATGCCTCAGCCCAAGAGCTGCTCCTTGGCAAGCCATGGAGGCAGATCCCATTAACTCCTGACTGAAAGCTGCTCTGCTTGAGGTTTAAAATGGGTTTTCAGCTTTGAAGGACTTAACAGAATCAGGAGCTAATTAATATTTGAAAGTTATTTGAAGGGTCTTTAGATTTAATTACATGTTTCCTGCTCATCTACATCCCTGCCAGAAACAGTCTTCTCACTTCTTTCAAGCTACTTTAAGCACTTATAAGTCAATATAACAGGTGTTACTTATAGAAGCAACAAGACAACAACAAGAAGCTCCTGGATAGGTTATAGAACTGAACAAGTGCCAAAACTGCCAAAAACAGCGAGGCAAGGAAATACAGACATGTTATACCTTTGAGACCCAAGTCTCTTTAAATCTAAAATATACTGGCACATGCATAACCATGTTAAATTTTTTTTAAGCCTGTATGGTCAGTCCCCAAAAAACTGACCTAAGAGCTGAAATCTGGTCACCTGGAAGCACCCAGCACACTAAGTTCCTCCAGCAAGGATGCTGAAGTTCCAGCATGATGATCAGTAGAGGTTGTGGGACCAACACCCCTTAAGGTCATGCCTTGATAATGAATAGTGCCCCAAAAAAGGAAAACCTCTCAACAGCACCCAAATCAATGACTGATACACAAAAAATGAGAGCCTGGAGAACATCCAGCAGAGACCTGCATAGAGCAAGATTAATTTTTTTTTTTTCCACTCAAAAGATCAGTAAATTAAACATGCAGGGTCACACCTTGGGTTCTGACGCCAGAGACTGAGTAATGGCAAACATCAAATTGTTGTGATCAAATACAGCAAGTGGAATCAGCCCTCAGAAGGACTGACTAATCTGGGATGGCGCGTCCTTTTCCCAGCAACATCAAACGTGACTGGTCAGTGAAACTTCTACATCTGAACTGGGTCTAGTGAAAATGCAGTGAAAGATTACCAGGTTAAGAACTTCATTCCTAATTACTACAAAACGAGACTAACAGATTCACTGGCAGAACCAGACTCTTTGGCAGAAATATTGGTCTCTTTTGACAATTTTCTATCAATTCAGCCTTATCACATTGCCATTCAGATGACCAGCATACAAGTAGGCTATATCCTGTAAAAGTTTACTTCAAGATCAGGTATTTCCTAGATCAACTTATAACTGCCCCTCATCAAATGAGCAACAACAAAAAAGCTACTATTCTTACTTTGAAAATTCCTGGTGAATCTTTTGGAAATTTTGTATTGTGAATACTGCAGGCAGATTATTTATAACAGACTTCATACTACTGGTATTGCTACTGTTGACCTCATTGAGGGGAAATCACTTTAGACACAAGATATGTGCTGCAGAAGCAGGGTTGAAACTAAATGACTCAAAATATATGGAGTCTGATGATTCTGTTTCTAAAGCAAGGGTAGGGTGTCCTACATAAAGACAGGTAAAATAGAATAACAGAGAAACCGACAGTCTTGGCTTTGTTTCTAGTGTGTGAAGGTGGCTGCTGTAATCTAAGAAAAATACGTAAAATACAGGTTGTTCCTTTCAACTGGTGAGGGAAAATAATCAGGTCTGGGTGTGGAGGTCTCAAGCCAGTTTTAGTGGGAGCTGTGCCAATGTTATAAGAGCAGTATATTATGTAAGGGTGGTACTCTCCTCTCAGAGAAAAAACACAACTGGAAAAATCAGCATGTGCAAAAACATGTATAACTTGGCCAGGGGAAAAGAGGAAGGAGAACTAAGAGCACCCTGGTAGGGCACAGAAAAACACTATGGTCCATATAGGCATTATTTATTTTCAGAAGGATGTGGGATGTGGCACTCACACAGGCTCAGGCCACCAGAACTCCTCCCCTATAAAGACATTAGCATTATTTTGGCAACCTGAACTGGGATATGGAGCCCTTACAACCATCACTAGAGTATTATGAAAAGAAACACCTCCAACAACTCCTAACCCTAAGATTCATAAACGGAACCTTCTGCAGCTGTTGAGATTCATCTCCTGTATTTGTCTGGAGCTTTGGGGTGGGGATGGCTGTGGAGAGCACAGACCCTGGTGGACACACGTGCTGACTGTGCAGCTGTCTCAGAAGGCACGCTCCAAGGACCCAGCATTCCTCTTCAGAATGAGGTGTGCAGGCACATTTTTTTCAGATTTAAAGTTGCATGAGTGCTACTCTACAAAGTTGAGAGGGCACACATGCCACCCAGTGATGTGCCTGCTCTTTTTAATCAAGAGGCAGTCAGGAAACAGCAGCATGAGTATTTCATCCCTAACTGAGAGGTTTTTCTAAATCTGGATCATTGCTTTCCAGCTATGTGGCAAGAGGCAATGATGTTTTTCCACTGAGGATATGAATTCTAGTAAGATTTATTCCTAAACTCTCTAGTAGGTAACTCTCTAGTTACCTGCTTGGGTAACTAGACAGTAAGATCCACAATTTTTGCTGTAAACCTTTTATTAGCAATTAAAGGATAGAAGAGCAAGAGGACCTATTAAATCCTGGCCTTCTGCTGAGGACATACCTGCCTTCTGGGTGATTCCCCTCACTGCTGCTAACCATGCTCTACCCAGCAGTAAATGCCTGTTCTCAGACACATTAAATTCACAGCCTACACAACATTCTCAGTCAGGGCACGCTAATATTATGACTTGATACTACACAGGATATTTTTGTAGCACTTGATATATTGAGTGTCTTGCAGTTTTGGTATTTTATTCTCTTGACAGCCCTACAGAGTAGTAGGATAAATTTGTGCTATGAAGAAGGTCTAAAGCAAAGCAAAAGTTATTTCCTAAATATCTGGAGGCTATGGCAGAGCAGGACTCAGACTGGTCTTGATCAGTGACCCTTCCGAAAGTTCAATATTCAGAGCTTTCATCATAAAACCCTCACAGTATCTAACTAATAAATAACACTTTTAATCAAAGTCATAAAAGACTCTGAAAACAGCTACTGTCCCAACTACTGATATTCTCTGAATAAAAACCCTACTCTTAATCACACTAATGAAGTAGGATTAAAATAAATAGCTTTTGAGCATCAAAAAAGGTAAAATAACCTGTCATAGGCCAAAGCATACTAGAAAGCCTCTATCAGTCAAACTTGGAAAAGAGAGCATGGGCCTGTGGAAAAGGTGCTGCTTTTCCATATGCTTTCCCATAGTTCTGCTAGAGCCCTGTTGCATAAACCATCTTTTGTGCTCATGCCTCACTTATCTGTATGACAAAACAGTCTTCCTTTTATAAACTTACTACTCTGCCAGTGCAGAAAAAAAAATAGATTAAATAGCTAACTACTATGGAAAACAGTTTTCCTAACTCCTAACTGCAGGGATTTTTACTCATGCCTATATATATATATATAAGATGGTACTTTCACAGGGAGAAACTATTTTCTCCAATTCCTGCATGTCTGTATTCCTGGTTCTAGAGCTGACATCGTTTGTCAGCAAAGGCAAAGAATTTGGGAACAAACTGAGAGCAAACAGTCAGAGGGACAGATGTGCATCACCTGTCTCATTTTCAGAAGAGATATGGCTCCAAATAAGACACCAGTTGAGTAAGAATGCTAAACGCTCTGAGGAAAGGAAATAGTTCTTCCTGCATAGTCACCAGTACCAATTCCTGGACATTCAATTCTGTTTCCCCTCAAGCCCCAGACACCCTCATTTCACACAGTATTGTCCATGGAATGACTCTTGTTCCCAACACACAGCACCATTATCTAATTTCTAAAAGCACCAGAGCAATCCCTGGAGTTGCAACCTTCACTTTGGTGTACCAGAACAATTAATTCTATGGACTAAAGCCTACTTCTCTAGTAACAAACAGAGGTGTTGTTTGTGTAATAGCTTTTATTAGGTTTCAAAAATCACAAGCCCACCTCCCTGCAGCTCAGTGGGTAGCAGTGTGATGAGTAGTATTTTTCTGTGAGAGGAAAAACAGATGGGGGGATGTGCCAAACCAAATGCCAAGGCCTGAAATGCACCTAAGATCTCAACTTTGTAGCAAGTTAGGAACATTTGTGGAAGAATAGAAGGACATCTACAGCATACCAGAAGCCATGCCTTTGCTTTGGCATGACAGTGTGCAAGACAGGCAGTCTGCCTTGGTTGAATTTTAAACAGGTTTTCATATCTCCTTTCTAGGAGTCTGTTTTAGGACTGATTAATGTGTTTCTTTCATCACGGCCCTTCACTGGCTTGTATTTAAGGGAATGATAAGTGACTTTTAGAAAAACACAAATGCATCCCAATTTAGTGTAACAACTCCCCCACAGCTCAGCAGTCAATGGCTAACACCACTGTAGTGTCAGGTGATCTTATTTTTTTGTAATTACATGCCCTTAACACCAGGTTTGGGGTCTCTCTGCAGAGATCCTGTCTTCCAGCCAACAGCCCAAGTGCATGAATGCTTACTGCAATACCCTTTGTATTGCTCTACTGCTAAACAGCCAAAGACATTACTCTACAATTCTCTCTCTGTTGTTAATTCACCGTAGCTTCAGTCTCTTTATGGATTTTTGGGAGATAACATTTGGCAAAGCAGAGTGCTTTGAGCTTCCTTTTCAAGTCCAACAATTAACACAAACATTACCCTTCCCTTGGACCTATTACCATGCCACAAGTGATTTGAAATACAGGCTAGAGCCACAACAAACACATTTCTCCAAAGCCTACAGGATGAGACAAGAGTGTATGACTGAACATTTAATTTAGCCTGCAGACAGCTTTCCTGTGTTTGTTTATGCCAAAATTAAGTCTAAATAGCTCCATAAACCAAGCGAGCATTATTGCAATTTTACAGATGAGAAGTGCACAGAAGCAATGAGAAGTGACTCTTAATTTGAGTGCTCAGATTACCTAGCAAAAGTATCACATTTACTGTCCTTCTATGTACGAAAGCTGTCTGCATACTTGCACATAAACAAGTTGGGAAACTTCCCTTGCTGGCAAATGAAGTTAGCTAGGATAAAGCCCAACAGAAACAAAACAACTAAACAGGAAGCAGTCCAGCTCTTAATGGCAAAAGCAAAATAAACATGTACAGTTACATCTTAATACAGCCACATCTGCCTTTTGCTGTGCGGATCCTCCCTGCTTTCATAACCCAACGCGTACTTAAAACACTGCCCTGTAACACAGTAATGTTAAATAACACACCGCACTTTTCCCAGTGGAAAAACCTTTTAGCAATGGATAGATGAAGGCATCGGAGCACCCTCTCGCGGCAGTCTGGAAACAGTGTTCGGCATGAGCAGCCGCAATCGATCCTTTTTTAGCCGAAAATGTAGAAGTTTAAGCGGAAGGCCGTGCGTGGCCAGGCTCCCGAGGCAGGGCAGCACCGGGGCCTCTCCAGCCGGGCAGGCAGGGAAGGACAGCCCGAGAGGCTCCTCACGGCCAAGTGCTGCCCTTGCTCAGGAACAAAGCAGGAACAAACCCTCCTGGCGTGCACAGACAGCCCCAGCGGGGCTGCGGAACAGCTGACGGACAGCAGAGAGCAGCCCCGGGACCAGCACCGGGGACGCCATTCCCTCAGGGGGGACACCATTCCCTCAGGGGGACACGGCCAGACCAGCACCCGGGGACGCCATTCCCTCAGGGTGGGACAGGGCCAGACCAGCACCCGGGGACA